>JAQNCB010000004.1:6520976-6532873 GCA_030068295.1 Euristhmus nudiceps | reverse complement strand
GAGGTGGCTCGGGCATTTGGTTAGAATGCCCCCCGAACGCCTCCTTGGTGTGGTGTTTCGGGCATGCCCGACCGAGAAGAGACCCCAAGGTCGACGTAGAACACGCTGGAGGAACTATGTCTCTCAGCTGGTCTGGGAACGCCTCGATGTCCCACGGGAAGAGCTGGAGGACGTGGCCGGAGAGAGGGACGTCTGGACCTTATTGCTTAGGTTGCTGCCCCGACCCCGGAACAAGCGGCTGACGACGACGACGACGACGATGATGATGATAATAATAATAATAATAATAATAATTGTGTGTGTGTGTGTGTGTTAGTCACGGCTGACCTATTTGCACATTTCATTTTTATTTAAATCTAATTATTGTTATTTTTATTATCATTATTTTAATGTTGTGTATGTGTTTCTGCTGACCTATTTGCACTGGACAATAATGGGGTATTTTTTCCCTCCTTTTTTTGTAATTATTGTGTATTTTGTATGTAATTATTAATTAAGTATTATTATCTTTCTGTGTGTGTGTGTGTCACTGCTGACTTACTTTCAATAGACAATAATGGGCTTCATTTTTTTATGTTCCTTGAAAAACTTTGTGTCGGTGTGATTTTATTTCAAAGCTGATCGTGAATAACAAAAATGAAAGAAGTGTTCGTTGAATTCGGGGAAATTCCGTGTGCTGGTTTTCAGACGCAAGGTGTCACGTGACCGCCGTGGGTCTCATTGGTCGGTTACGTGAGTAAACCTCGGAAGTTTTCAGCCGCCGACTGACTCTGTTTGGACGCGGTGCCCAGCATGACTGGGGACCTCAGTAGGTTACTGAATGACTTTTGATGCTCTGTATATCTGTTTACCAAAAAACTTTAAACGGTTTATGACCTTTTCTTGAAGTCGCCGTGGGGAGTCGCCTGGCGATGACGTAAGCACGTAGCACTGACAGCAGTGGCGACGCCTGATGATTAAAAAAAAAGAAAAGATATACTGGCATTAAAATAAGGCTGAAATTAGCGCTGCGTTTGATTACGTGATGATTTTCGGTGGGTAGGGTTTGTACGCTCGGATGAAGGTGAACAGAGATCCAGGTGTACACTGGAAGTGAATCTGTTTCGTGTCGCTGTGCATCTATCACATAGCAAACATCCAGGGTTGGAGATAGAGACCGCTGACCCCGCCGCCGCTAGTTAGCTTAGTTTAGCTTAGCTTAGCTTAGCCTAGCCTAGCTTAGCTTCATTACTGCAGTCCGAACCAGTCAAACGGAGCGAGCGAGCATTAGCATTCATATAGGGGGAAACCACCCTGTGCTTGTGTTGTGCTTAAACAGCGAGAGGTCTCCCTGGTGAGTTCACAGCAGCTTAGCATCCTCGTGTTCAGTCCTGAATGACAGCCAGAAGCTAACAACTGTCTCAACACCATATCTAAACACAAGTTTTAGCTTCTTACATACCGACAAGCGTCATACAGCACTTATAACCGCTAAGAATGCTTCACTAGTGTGTGGAGTGGAATAATTAACAACTTGTAAGGTTTTTTTCAGGTTCATTTGCGCCTCTATACCCTGTTTCCTGCACCTTGTTTTGGTTTTCTTTTACTCTTCCCAGCTAGATTCTTTTGTATAACTAAACTGAATGTATGGTGTGAAAGAAAAAGAAAGCATTTGTTTAACTCTGTAGCACTCCAGCATGAAATACATGAGTTATAGTTCTGCTGAATTGTTTGTGATCGTTTGGTGTCTTTGTTTACTCACTTAGTCAGTTGACAAATTAACATAATCCAATTAGGGTTTCTTGGAAGTTGGAGCCTATCTCAGCCGACACTGGGCGAAGGTGGGGTACGCCCTGAACAGCTCGCCAGACCATCGCATGGCCAACATACACAACTATTTACATTGACATGCACACCTACTGGCAAATTGGAACATCCACTTAACCTGATGTGCATGTCTTTCAATTATGGGAGGAAACCGGAGTATCCGGAGGAAACCCACGCAAGCATGGGGGAGAACATGCAAACTCCACTCGAACCCAGGGCCTTCTTCCCGTGAGGTGGATGTGCTAACATTATGCCGCCACATGAGTTTTATATTTCAACTGAATTCTCTGTGATATGTTTTGTGAGTGTAGTGATCATTTTATACCCTTGTTTATCTTCTGTTTAATCCCATGAGAAGTAGGGTTGTGTCCCATCCTGATGTCACTGGTGAGAACTTATTTTCTTGTTTGTAATTTTCCACTGATCAACATCTATAACATTTGAAGAATCCAATATGGAGTAGTTAAAGCGATCAATGGATTCACAGGTTCAGAATGCATGGCAGATTTATCACACAGCTACACTGATAGTGTTGCAAAGTTCTCTTTGAAAATTTATCTGCAAGTACTGAACAGTAAATGTTACATTAGCATGTAAATCCTGCTCTCTGCTTCAGGCTTGAAATTCATATTGGGATCCATCAATTTATTTTTTATTTTTTGACTGACCTTGAAAGTGAAAATTTAGTGTTCTTAAAGTTCCGGAGTTATGACGAGGGCACAGTTGGGTCCTTCTTTCGTGTTAATTGACTCGTCCGAAATTGCACAAGCATTAACTTTAGCTTCTCCACCTTGTTTAGTCGGCCCGAAATCAGTCTTATATTGTGAAGGTTTTCCACAAGCCTTACCAGATTTACTTGGTGCAGTCAACATAAGGAAACCTTTAGTGGAATTACTGGTAGTGTTTTAATGTCCAATGATAACTTTAGGCTGGTTTTCTTGAGGCGGCAAGTGTGTCCTCCTAGTACATGTCCATACCGGAACTCTCGATTATGACATGATGATGGCATTCACCTTATTACCTCCATCAGAGGGAAAGGTGTTGTCTGTTTGTTTGTTTGTGACCATGATATCTCGAAAACCAATGGACCGGTGTCATGGAAATTCTAACCAAATTTGGGTCTTGGACCAATGAAGAACTGATTAAATTTTGATTTTGGCCGTGATCCGGATTACACAATTTCTTAATGGATCAATAAAGTATTCTGATCCCGAGCTAGGAGGGTTTTGAAGGATTTTTCAACATTGCGAGAATGGGAAATTTTGAATATTTTAGATTATAACTTCACAAATACATAACTGAGTGAAGCCTGGATTAAAAAGTTTGGAGATTCACTATATTGGTGGAGGTCTGTACTCTCTGAATGCATTCCTATTGTTTGGTATATTTCCAGAGGACATGAAGGCATCCCAAGTTATGACACAGCCTTGGACTTGGCAAGTTGGTGATCTACAAAATGATATGCCCAGTGGTATTGGTGGCAAATGTGTCCTATAATACAAGACTGGCTGTGGGCCACTAGTGGATGGAAATGTTTGAAAATTATTGTACTAAAGTATGCCAAGTGGATGAATGTGTGAGGAAATTATGATTTGTGTTGATTTTAATATGCATCACATCGACAATTTTTTTAGATTGTATTATTAAAAATGTAGATGTATGTACCATTACCATACACGGTGATCATACAAGTCTATATACATCTAATCTTCTTGTGATGCAGTGGTCTCCTGGTGGTATGGCACTGGATTACTGATCCCGAAGTCAAGTGTTCAAACCCCGATGTCGCTGTGTTGTCACTGCTGTCCCCACTGGCTTATCAAAGGCCAGCCAAGTTTTTCACTGTCAGTTGTGAGAGGCATGTAAAAGAACAACGGCTGACTTTTGTAAAGAGTGAGCTGCATTGCTGTCAGCGTGTTTCTGCCCTGTATGAATGAATGAATAATTTTCCTGTTCTACCAGAGATAATCTATTTTCTACCGAATGTGGTTATTCACATATCTCACATTACTAAGATGATGTTGTAATTGATTCCTACACCGAGGCGTTCTCATGCTCTGTCTACGTAATACTATTTGCATCTGCTGCGTCTCTCTTTTAGATGGAGATGAATCGCGTGGTGAATCCAACTAGCTCCAATATCAATACATATTCAAACAACTTTATGGGTAATACAGACAATTGTAGGCCATATAGAGAAAAGAAGTTTAAAATAAAAAAAAAAGCCACCATAAAAGTACGCTGGTTGTGATTGAAGAACATATGCTCATTTTTAAGGATTTTTATTTTAAGTAAATCTCATAAAATAAATGTACTGTGATGTTTACCTGACTTCTTTTCAACAGATGTCATCTTGGAGTGAGGCAAAGGTTTAGCATGTGAATACGATTTCTTGCCGATTCAACCAGTCTTTGCCATCTCCAAGCCTATCTGGTGCTACAGACACGATGTCGAGCAGAAGGAAGTCCACCACCCCCTGCATGGTGCTTCCATCAGATGTAGTGGAGCAGGATGTGGATATGGAGACTCTTGCAGGGGAAGGAGTCGAAAACACTGCCGAAGGGCCTACAGAGGGCATAATGGTTCCATTGGACACTGAAGGAGGTGAGTGTTGGTATCCTGGAGTCCAGAACTTGGGAACCAGTTTCAAAAAGTGCAAAAAAAAAAAAAGAGTATGCACCTATTGGTTGTTTTAACAGGTATATCTCCCATATGGGTGCACTATGTACATAAGCATCCACTAAATAGCGATAGGCTATTTATGGAGAGGGACCACTATAGTCGCTGCTGACTACATATTATTTGAATGATGACAGATTCTTAGAAAAGCTCATTCTTGTAATAGATCGTTTTGTTCTTGAACAGAATACATATAATTCATAATAATGATAATATTTCGCTGCCAGATGGAAATGTTAGGTTAGCAGACTGTATTTCTGGCAATGTATGATATCAGGATCACTGCTGGTGGAAATGGTTCACTACCAAAATAACTCTTAGTCAGATCTCTGTTTATTACCTCCACAGCTTGGCGGTGAAGGTTATGCTTTCATCAGTGTTTTTGATAGAGTTAACCTCCACTCTGAGTGCCCATATGGTAATGATAAATGTACCTTAATGTCTACGGGAAGTATCTTAATACTACTGCCGTGTCTTATTCTGTAGTTTGTATTGTTGTATTAATCTTGAAATTTTATACATTATTTTGTTCTCAGAACATGAAGACAGTTTAAACTACACTGCAGGAAAACGCCCAAGTCAAGCTGCTGTAGAGCACTCAGTCACAGATCTAACCGCCGAAGGAAATGCTCATGCTGAGACGGATGACAGCGAAGACCAATCAGTCACTGGGATTTCTCTTAGCAAAACACCTATCATGAAAAAAAAGCCTGAACCCAAGAGAATAGCAGTGTCTCTTAAAGGGGCAGAAGAAGGTGATTCATTAATTGAAAGCGAAGGTGATCTGGAGTCAATGGACACATCCTCCATTACAGCAGATATGACAAACCCAGTTCTTGGTGATATTACAAAACCTGGTGTGTTTGTTGGCATTCCCAATCCATCTCCTGCAGAGCAAAAGAAACCAATTGTGAACGCTGCTACAGTCCTTCCTGCTGGCCTTGCTCAGGTCCTGTCAGCCTTGCAGGCCCAGCAGAGTGCTCAGGCTCAGCTCCTGATTCCAGTGAGCAGCATTCCAACCTATAATGCAGCTATGGATACAAACGCACTGCTGCTGAACACGTACAAGAAGTTTCCCTACCCATCTGTGTCTGAGATTATGGGCCTGGCTACCCAGACCAAGTTCTCTGAAGAGCAGATAAAGATCTGGTTCTCTGCTCAGCGTTTGAAGCATGGTGTGAGTTGGACACCAGAGGAAGTTGAAGAGGCTCGAAGGAAACAATTTAACGGCACCGTCCACACGGTGCCTCAAACCATTACAGTCATTCCAGCTCATCATCTTTCGGCCACCAACGGTCTCCAATCGATTCTTCAGACTTGTCAAATTGTGGGGCAGCCAGGACTAGTACTGACGCAGGTTGGCACCACAAACAGCTTGCAAGGCACCACCCCTATTACTCTGACTGTTGCAGGAATGCCAAGTCAGAGCCAGGCATCCAAGATGACGACTACTCAAACCAGCACCGCTGTTAGTGAAACTAAAAGGGCCACTACAGTCCAGCCTCCTTCACTGACCCCTCAGGAGAGCTCTGCTCTCAACGTTGATCACTTTGGACTGCGCCCAAAGAAGTCGAAGGAACAGCTGGCTGAGCTTAAAGCCAGCTACATGAAAAACCACTTTGCCAGTGATGCTGAAATTGCAAGGCTGATGAAGCTGACCAACCTCACCAAGGGCGAGATCAAAAAATGGTTCAGTGATACCCGCTATAATCAGCGCAATTCCAAAAACAACCACTTCAGTATACCCCATGAGAGTTCCCGGGCCAATAACAGTAGTGCCACCATTGTTATTGATTCGAGCGATGAGACCCCTCAATCCCCAACACCATCGCCTGTCAAAGAGAAGGAGACCCGCAAGACCTGGAACCCATTCCCAGACTTCACACTGCAGAAGTTTAAAGAGAAGACTCCAGAGCAGTTGGTGATTCTAGAGGAGAGTTATCAAAAATGTGACACCCCTACAGATGAAGAATTGAGTCGCCTGAGAGCTGAAACAAAGCTCACCAGACGGGAGATTGACGCGTGGTTCACAGAGAAGAGGAAAACTCCTGTCATTGAGTCATCTGATCAAAAGACGGACGAGATGGATGGTAAGCCCTCCCAGAGTAAAGGTAACCAGAGTCCAACTGGAGGAAAGAGGTTGCCCAAGGAAAAGATCACAAAGAAAACTCCGGAACAGCTTCATGTCCTCAAGAGTGCCTTTGTACGCACTCAGTGGCCGTCTGCTGAAGAATACGACCAGCTTGCTGAGGAAAGTGGACTACCCCGGTCATATATTGTTAACTGGTTTGGGGATACCAGGTATGCCTGGAAGAACGGCAATCTTAAATGGTACTTTTACTACCAAAGTGGCAACTTGGAGGGTCTGAATGGCAATAAGGGAAGGAAACGGAGGATTCGTAACCGTGGCTGGGGGAGATCCCGCAACAGAAGAACCAGAAAATCTACAGGTTCAGAAAAGTCCCCACCAATGAAGTTCAAGAACGGGAAAGAGTTTCTTAAGGAATACTACTTGAAGCACAAGTTTTTGAATGAGCAAGATCTGGACGAGCTGGTAGCAAAGTCAAACATGAGTTACGAGCAGGTCAGGGAGTGGTTTGCCGAGGTTGGCACGAAAGTGGATATGGGTGCAGATCCTTTTGAAGATAACACGGGTAACGAGCAAGAAGAAGAGGAGTCTGAGGGGGAGAACGAGGTGGCAGTAGAAGAGCAAGGTCCTTCAGGTGCTTGTATCGACGATGATGATGACGATGATGAGGATACCGATGATAGTGATTCCTGGGAGCCTCCTCAAAGTGTAAGAAAAACCTTATCAGGGTCTGAGGAACACTGATTTAAAAGCTTATTTGCCTTCAGAAATAATCAAGATTTGTGAAAGAGAGTGACTGGGAATCACTTACACCATACGGACTAATCCTGCTTGCGCCGCTTTTACATTTCTCACTTTATTGTTCTTGTGTTTATTTTATGAAATTTGCAGACACAAATTGAAGCTGGTTCTGTTGAAATTTAAGACCTCTTTCACAAACTTTACTTATCTCTCAGCTCTGTTCATCTGTGAACAGTATTGCACACAAAATGAAGAATCCTGGCCGAGCTAGTTTGTACATTTAAATGTGCAATTAAATAAAAGAGAACCTTTTTTTTATTTCAGGTTTTGGACAGAAAAAAAATCTTTTTTCCCCTCCTCCATTTGCTCCAAGGAGGATTCATGGTGCCAAAGTAATTTTTTGCTGAATGTTACGTTTCCCTGTTTTGTGGAAAAAAAAAAACTTAATCAAAAAAAGAGTGTCTCAACCTGAGAGAGGAAGGACACATGGAAACCCCCACCACCCAAAAAATAGAATAATTTTTTTTTTTTTTTTTTTTTTTTTTAAATGGGCACTTTTTGTTGTGTAAAGAAATCCTGCCTCTGAAGCCCTTTGGTGGCATCAAGTCTGTGTTGACTGAAAGAGGTTGAAATTTACTGTACAATAGTAGAAGGCCAATCATATTCGATTTCACTTATTGAGTTACTGAGTGTAAACTGAAAACCGATACAGCACAACCAGTGATCTGTATTTTTGAATACCAGGAGGTGTTCTGGCGTCACATGAAACATATTTCTCAAGATTTTGAGTTTTTTCTTGGGAGGTATTATTGGAGAACGGCTGAGGAAGACCATTGATGGACTCTTCTCAGTGCCTGAACAAAGGAGCTGTAACACACACCGCTTCAACCGGACTCTTTTACATCCCTTTTTTAAAATTTGTGGTTGTTTGTATTTCCCGTGTGTGCCTCAGGCTTAACCCTTATGTTCTGTTCCAGTTATTTCAAATGTCCACATTGACTGTTGACCAGCTCTCCCTTTTGCCTCTTGGTTACTAATGTTACTATTCCACAAGTTCTATTCAGGTCTGTTTACACTGGAAGCAATGAACTGACTTATTATTATTATTATTATTATTATTATTAATAAACAAATGTAAAGAAATTCAAATGGATTTTAATTAGTCATAATTCCGTAATCTCTTGCCCAGACATTGTGTGTGTGTGTGTGTGTGTGTGTGTGTGTGTGTGTGTGTGTGAGAGAGAGAGAGAGAGAGAGAGCTGGAGAGAGAATATATTTCAAGTATGTTTACCTCCAGCAAGGAAGGTTATGTAGGTGTCAGTGTTGGTTGATTTTGTTTGCAACGTCACACAAAAATTTATACACGGATTTCAATTTTTTTTTTTGGAAATGACAAAGTTTGTAAGTGTGAGCAGTGCCGTGGCGTGATTGTTAGCACATCAGCCTCACGGCAAGAAGGTACTGCTGGGTTCGATTTCCAGGTTCTGGCATTTCTGTGTCGAGTTTGCCTGTTCTCCCTGTGCTGCCATGGGTTTCCTCCGGGTACTCAGGTTTTCTCCCACAGTCCAGACATGCACATTAGGCTAATTGGCTGTTCCAAATTGCCTCTAGGTGTGGATGTTAGTGTGAACGGTTGGATCTGCTTTGGTCTGGTGATCTGTTCGAGGTGTATCCCGCCCTCACCCGGTGTCGGCTGGGATAGGTGTGGCTTCCCCATGACCTTAATAGGACTAGGCAGTTAAGCAAATTGGTGACTGAGAGCAAAATTAGATGGGAAGTGTGGCCGAGCAGGGGGAGCTATGTATTCTTTATTCCCCCCTATCCTAGTGGAGGTTTGCGCTCTTTGAGTGTTTCTAGTTCTACCAGGTATTTAGTATGTATCCCTTTTGTGAAATTCTGTATTTTGTTCATAAAAAATAATTTCTTCCTCCACTGAACAGAACATAAGGGTTAATGAGGAAAAGGGGGTTCTGCTTCACATTTGAAATCTTAAAGCATCTGTTATATAGATAATGGCCCCACTTTTTAATAATAACTAATATTTTTGGTCAGTTTGATTTTCTGTGAAAAAGGACTAATGATTTCTATACCCTGGATGTTTTTTTGTTGTTGTTGTTTTTTTTAAATAATACGGTCCCCTGATATATTGCATGCTGCAGATGTTGAATGGGGAGGGCAGGGGAATATTGCTGATTTTGTACATACATTTTATGGTTGCATTTTATAAGTCGTTTTAAGCAATTTTATAAGTTTGTATTTATGATGATGGTGATGATTGACTATGATGATGACAAATCCATCCCGGGCCCCAGTGGAGTGCTTGTATGGTGACCCCTTTTGTGTGTTCTGAATTGTTAATGTCATTTATTATAATTTTTTTTTTTTTTTTTTTTTTTTTTTAAAGAGTTTTCACTAAAACTCCACTTGAATCATTCTCTTGTCGGCGACCATTATTTCATGGTGTCCTCCATGTGATTCTGCACTTGTAGTGTATTGTAACAAGACACACAATTATGAGTATTGTCTCAAATAAAACACCCACACCTTTCTGAACCATATCTATAAAAACACAAAAATACCCACAATTTAAGCAAAAATCTTTCATGTAGATTTTATAATGATGCACATGTGCTTTTTTTTTTTTTTTTTTTCCTTTCTGGATATGTTCTGTGAAATGCAGCAGTGCCACTGCTGCCTCCTTATACATGTCACCTGTCATGTTAACAGCAGTACATTTATTTACACATGATCAGCTTGAATCACTGTAAGGCTTGGTAAAGCTTATTTAGATCCACAGAGAGGATCCGGCACCATCATGGAGGAGAATTGTGAAATCATACCGAGCCTTAAAATTGAATCGGTGGCAGAAGCTTTATTTCCCACAGCCATATGCCTTGTGCAATGCTTTTAATTTAAAACTGTTTTAATAGGCTGTGGCTTGGTTTAGACAGAAGATATATTTTGTACTTGTTTGAGGACAATAATAAATTTAGATTAAAATCACTGTGTTTTTCTGTTCAAATTTTTTAAATTTTATTTATGTACAGTATATTATTTTTATTTAGTATAAAGTAGTTATTTTCAGCATGTTTGCCTAACAGCAAGAAGGGTGAGGCTTGAGTCGATTCTTTGTGTTCTCCAGGTACTCTGGTCCAAAAGCATCAGTTGGTTGATTGGCAGTTCCAAATTGCCGCACATCACACCAGTGAGTGTGTTGGCTCCTAAATGGCCCGGAGAACTGTTCAGGGTGTACTGTGCCGTTGTGCAGAGTCAGCTAAGATGTGCACCAGTCTCCCCTTGATGTTGTGATTAAGAAGTTTAGAAAATTAATTAAGGAATGATTATTTCAAAGCTCTTGGATGGATTTGAAAAAGGTTCTGCTTCAAAGTGGGGAACTGAAAAGCATTCGCTCAGTCTTTGGGAAACCGTAAGTTCAAATTTGTCAAATTTGGATGATGCCGGAAAGATCCATGCCTGGGAACCAAGGCTAAGAACTGATTGGCTATGATTTCCAGGATTCTGAGTTTGTGTACATAAAAGAGTGTTCTGCATATTGGTTAGCATGTCATAGCATGGTCTTGAGTTTGAGTCCCACGCTCACGCATTTTTTTTATCTTTCTTTTCAGTGTAGACTTTGCATGTGTTTCTGTTGGTTTCTTTCAGGTACTCTGGTTTCCTCCCAGAGTCCAAAGACATGCTTACTTAGTTAATCTGGAGGACGTGAGCCATACCTCCCAACCACTATGTGGTTCTCGTAATCATTAGAATCCATCAGGGGAGATTAACCCTGATGACTTCTGAGAGTACACCCTGGGTGTACTCTGGGAGAGTACAACCACGCTCGCCAAGCTATCCCAGGGCAGAAACAAGCTGATGGCTATGCAGCTACTCTTGACGAACATCAGCAATGGTTCTTTTACATGCCTCTCACAATAGTGTGCAAGAGACATAGCCAGCCTTTGGTAACCCAGTTAGCTGCACTTGGGGGACAGCAGTGACAACTGTTGACAGTGGGACTTGAATCCCACCCCTGGGATCAGCAATCCAGCACCTTACCACCAGGCCACCACTGCCCCTCCAAAGACATGCACATCAGACTAATTGGCTTTTCCAGATTGCCTCTAGTTGTGGATACAAGTGTCAATGGTTGTGTGTGTTTCCCTGCAATGGTCTGATGGTCTGTTTATAGAATACCCCACCTACCGCACTGGAGACCGATCTCACCCAACACTGGGAAAAGGTGGGGAACACCCTGAACAGTTGGCCCGAACTTTGCAGGGCCAACACACAACCAGTCACACTCACAATTCATCTGTAGGGGCAATTTGGAATAGCCAGTTCCTCGAATGTGCATGTCTTTGGACTGTGAGAGGAAACCCACTCAAGCACATGCAAACCATTTACACTCACATCCACAGCTAGGAGCAATTTGGAGCAGCATATTAGCCTATCATGCACGTCTTTTGACTGAGGGAGGAAGCTAACATGAGTACAGGGATCCCTCACTTATTGTGGTTAATGGGGGGTGGAGACCCCCCACGAAGACAGAATTTCTGCGACGTAGGAGCGGGGGGGGGGGGGG
>JAQNCB010000004.1:6198777-6209743 GCA_030068295.1 Euristhmus nudiceps | reverse complement strand
ACAAGTATTGTTTAACATGTCCTGATGACCCAATAAATTCATCCAATAACCAGACTTTCCCTGTGACAGACATGCCTCATTTACGCTTCATATGATCAAACAAACTGCACAGGATCTACACTGCATATCCATTATAGCAGCTTCTGATCAGATAAATGTATTTAAACACTCGCATCACAAATTGCTATGGGGTACCAGACTCAATCAGTGCTTCCTGTTACATGTTGAGACTTCGAATGCTACATGAATAGACTAATTTCACACCATCACTGACTTCACCCGTGCTTAACACTGGATAAAAGATACATTTGAAGATGATACCTCACAGTATGTAAAACAAGGAATATAAAGCCAAAGAGATGCTTAGAAACATGCAAGTTGCATAAATTATATCTATGTGTATATACATATATGCATACCAGTAGGTATTTAACACATGAAGATATAATTTTACTTCAAATTTGCATTACAGGTAACATCCGACTTACGACCTGCTCGACTTACTTCCACCCGTACTTACGACCACGGCTAGTGTATGTATATGTCTGGCGCAATAGTGGCTGCGGTTGCGTTATGCATCCACTAGATGGAGCTGTGCTAAAGGGAATGTCAACAAACACTAAGCACTGCGCATATTCAATAGCGTTTGTACCAGTGGATGTACAGAAATATTGATGAGTGGGAGTTCTCTGTATGTCACACGCTTCAGTCCCTCCGCACCATCACAGATGACATTCAAACTTCATTAAAAAAAGCGCCATTAAACACCACAAACACAATAACACTGATGCAAAGCTGCAGGATTCATCCATAACAATACAACCTAGAAAATTGCACGGGAAAAGGGGGCGGGGTCAAGTTGCCATGGCTCTTTTGTCTGTCTGCCTTTCAAATTCTGTGCACTGTGATACAAGTGGGCGGAGCTACAATTCAGCACAGACCTCATGACAATGCGCACGTGACATGAAAGCGAGACAAGGGGAGTGTGTGTGTGTGCGTGCGCATGCGTTATTGCAACTTGAAAAAAGAAGTCACCGAGCCAAGATTAGTGTCTGTCGCCTGGAGTCCTAAAAATTACGGAACTCCGTATTAATACTAAAAAAAAAAAAAAAAGTCACATCCCTAATTTATTTATATTATATACACATGTACGTATACATCAGTCGGGGGTGGGTCGATCCTACTTTGTGGAAATTCGGTCTTCGTGGGGGGGTATTGACCCCCCATTAACTGCGAAATGTGAGAGGTCCTTGTTTAGCGAGGGATGACTGTACATTACAACAATCTGCTTGGTAACGCACTTGACCCGACTACCAACAACTCGAGCGAGTTGTACAGTGTATAGATTCCCTGCACTCACCTGACCTACTTCTCTGAAAGTTATAATTATTTGAAAATTGACTATAAAAATCTTGGCTTGTAGTGTATACTAAAATAGTTACCCACCTCAGACTTTTGGAGGATGCTTCTGAATTAAATAGTCCCTATGACGTTCCGTCTCCGGAACGATTCGGCAACATCCACTCCACCTTCAAAGTACAACTGTTAAGAGCTAACACTATAAACATCGTTTATCACTAAACCTAACCATACTAACAACAATAACACTACTTTATTCCCTGTGAAGGGAACTGTTACAGAAACCAGCGCATTAATATCAACCTTGCAGCTGGATCTACTTGCGGAAAATTATTCAACCCCTTTTAACCAATCAGAATTGAGCTGAAGTGTGTGCAGAGCAGTTAGCACAATGCTGCACTCTGAGTAAGCAGAGAGATTTCAACATCGCTCGAGGGTTAATGAGATTACTAAAGCTAACTAACACCACTGCGGGTCGTGTTATCTACATGCTGCTAAGCTAATAAACACAGCTAAAGTCCTCACGTGCTTTTCATTCAAACGTGGCCCGTCACCGTGGCTACCAAAGATTGCTAGCTCAAATGACAAACAGGAAAATAACCACAATCAGGTTCTAACCCGAATATAAGAACACAGAAATGTGTTAACCGGCTACGGTACTTCTAAACATTACTAGCTCCTTTTTTTTTTAATATGAATGCTAAAGCTGAGCGGGTACTGTTAGCCTCTGGGCTCTAACCACGAGCATTATCACCGTTTCTGATTACACAACCAGATAGACGCTTCGAGAACATTTCCGGTAAAATGATTACCCTTGTGTGTGTTCATTTTCCTCTTCGTTGTCACCGTCGATGCCGCAGGTATCCTGGTCATCCAGCTCCAGGCTCTGCTGACTGGCTGCAGACTCGCTGTCCTCCGCCATCACGGATGGAGAGAGAGAAAGGCTGTAACTGTGTAGTCAAGCTGATTGCAGAAACAGCGACCCCTAATGGACAAATCCACTATCCATTAACAACACTTCATAATAAGAGTCTATTTCCTCCTGCACATTATCACATAATATGCTAGTGTGCATGGGTGTGTGTGTATATACATACACACACACACACACACACACACACACAAACAGTTGAACCACGGTCCAACGAACCCCGATACAACGGATCTCGGATGCTGGATTAAGGATCATAAGGTTGTGGGTTCAAGGCCCACTCGCAACAGTTGTCACTGCTGCCCCCCCCCCCAGTGTAGCTAACTAAGTTATCAAAGGCCTGTCATGTCTCTGAGAGGCATGTAAAAGAACCATTGCTGATCTTTGTCCAGAGTAGGCTGCATAGCTGTCAGCCTGTCTCTGGCAGGCTGTCCTGGATGTAATCTGCCCTCGCCCAGAGTCGGCTGAGATAGGCGCCAGCCTCCCCGCAACCCTAATTAGGATTAAGCGGTTCAGAAAATGAACGAATATTCCCCTCCCCTCCATAAAACAATTCACAAATATCTTAAATTTTGTGAGGTAAGAAAGCTGAAATATTATAAACTAGCCAATATATATATCCCTCCATCCATTACCTATACCACTCATATAATCACTGTGGTCTCAAATTCCGAGTTTGGTCCTCTGATGTAGCCCATCCACCTCAAAGTTTGCCGTATTGTGTGCTTTGAGATGCTTTTCTGCTCACCACAGGTGTACAGAGTTACCTTTTCTGTCAGGTTGATCAAATATCAAAATTGATAAAATAACTTGTATCTTCTACGTGCAATAATCAGTATTACCGGTATATGTCCATCCATCCTTAGTTCAAAATCCATCTGTAGCATTTGACCCAATAACTGTGCCTTAATCTACATGTATATATTTACCACCTTATCTTTTCTACGAATGTTATTTATGTTATTTAAGTTATGTTCCTTTTATATCGTTCATCCTTGCACTGAGCACCTTGTGGAGCAGCACTCCTAATTTCATTATATGCACCGCCATATAATGACAATAAAGGCTTTTTGATTTGATACCTTTTTATCCTTCAGAGAAAAGCCATATTTGGAATTACTTAAATCATCCTATTAGACTCCAACTGTGCCATGATGTGCATATCTGTATTGTCTTCTGGATTCCACAATGCTATATGATTGGTTAGTTGGTTGGTTGGTTAATTGACTGCAGTATGATTGAACCCTATTTAAGGGACAGTGTGGAATATTTTGAGGTGTCTAGTGCCATCTACTGGTGAGATTCCAGATTGCAACCAATTAAAAATTTATTCCAGACCCTCCGCTATAAAGCCTGTATGGTTCTGGGCTACTGACGTTCAGGGATCCCTCACTTTTGGAGGTTAATGGCGGGGTTGAGACCCCCGTGAAGACCGAATTTCCGTGAAGTAGGATCGACCCCCCTGACTGACGTATACTTACATGTATATGCATATATAACATCAATAAATACATATTCAACGCTATAAATGCTTATATTAACAATTAAACATTCAAAAACAATGCATAAGATGTAAATAAAATATAAATAATATAAAATACATATGTGTAATTTTACATAGATGTAAATAAAGTGTAAGAAATGTTGACTTCCGCATTTCTTTCACGAATGCTGTTATTTCAGAGCCGAGTCCCAAACCGAGTCGCAAACCGGAGTCAGTAGTGACCTTGCTCCCTTAACTTTTCCCCTATTTAATAGTGAAATATTTAAGTGAAACGCTGCAAGGTCACTACTGATTTAGTTTGAGATGCGGCCTCTGAAATCTCGCAAGCTGATTGGTCAAGGCGAATTTCCCATCATTAGAATAGGCTGGGATCCGAACCCGAGTCAGTAGCGACCCCTCGTGGCATTTTGATGAACTTATATATATATATATTTTTTTCCCCCGATGAATATTTTTAAAAAATCTTCGATGCACTGAATCCGCAGTACTTGAAGCGCAATATAGCGAGGGATGACTGTATTATGGTGGTACAAGATGGCTGCCTCCATGAGAGAGGACTTGTTCACCATGTAGATATAATTAATGAAAACTTGTACATTAATTGTATAAATAACTTCAGATAAAAATATCATTGATTAATGTTACACACTTGTTATTGTATATAACTTGTCACACAGAATTTCCTTTAATTAGTGGGTGACCACACTTTTGAACTCTCCTATTCTGGGTAAATGGCGTGTAGAGCTTTCTTTGAACCGACCAAATCCATGTTGCCTTACACCACTGAAAGTTTATAAAAGTCTTAAGAACTGTATACTAAAGAGAACATCACTGAAGACAAACCGCTGTACTGCGTTGTATTCATTCCTGATAAGGTTACGTAATGTCTGAGCATGTGGGAATTTCTTAGTTTGACTTGCAATTCAACGTCTTGTGTTTTTAATATTCATTGTACACAAAATCTAAAGGTTAAACTTAATAACACAATGGATTAAGCAATTTGCAATATGTGTTTAATACCAGCATTGATTTCAATCTCAACATTATAAGTAACTTTAAAAAAAAAGATTGACAGAGTTGTGGATAATTAGAGTTATTTATATTGTAAGCAACCAGCTCAGACATTCGAAACGAGATTGTTGAATGCAAAGTGGTTATGTCACAGCTATAAAGGGAATTAAGGACCGCTTTCATATTCATGCAATCTCTGTCTCTCTCACACACACACACACACACACACCATCTGGCTAACAGGGTCAAGAGCAAACACGTAACATAATGATTCATACACAAACAAAAACGCACTCATTCTCCACCAGTGAGCGAGAAATACACAGCAGACACATGATCACACATCTGTACAAATACACACAGGATTTAAAAAAAATGTCTAAAGCATAGATATGGAACATAATCTGATCTGCAAGGAGACGTGAGGATTGTAAATTAACGCATCTGCTACATAGGCACTTCAGACAAAGCATTGTGTGTGTGTGTGTGTGTGCGTGTGTGTGTGCGTGTGTGTGTGTGTGTACTTGTACGTGAGTATTATACACACATTATAGCAATGAGTGTCCCCTCAATGATAGAAGTACAAGATTTTGTGTGTGTGTGTGTGTGTGTACGTGCTATACATATATTATGGTAATGAGTGTCTCCATAGCAAAATTACTTACTTACTTACGTGTACTTGCACGTGTTGAACACACATTATACAATAAGTGTCCCCACAACAATAGAAGTACAAGACTGTGTGTGTGTATATATTTGTACGTTTGTATTATACACACATTATGGCAATGAGTGTCCCACATCAATAAAAGTACAAGAGACTGTGTGTGAGTGTTATACACATTATAGCAATGAGTGTCCCCACAACGACAGAACTCCAAGATTTTGTGTGTGTGTGTGTGTACGTGTATAATTTACATGCATTATGGCAATGAGTGAGTCCCCACAATGATAGTAGTACAAACTCTTTCTTACTGTGTGTGTTCGTGTGTGTGTGTGTGTGTGTGTGTGTGTGTAAAACAAGCCAAGAGAAAAACAATCACTTAAATTGTGGTTAAAATCCAAAAACGGTGAATAACCAAAAAAAAAAACACTTTCAAATGCATTATATATTTAATAATAAAAAATGAAACAGTTTTCAAAAAATTAAAGCAATGCATAGTTGTGCATAGGTCTAGTTTCTAGAGTAAAGCACACGAAGTTCACAGCTGCTACAGTGGATAGATACGGCGTTGTTATTATTGTACTGAGGATGAAATACTGCATTTGATTGATGCCACGGATTTCATGAAGAGACGTACAGGACGTAAAAAAAAAATCTGTTAAATACAGACTCCGTTTTCAGACGCAGGTTCATTTGAGAAAGACTTCCTACTAATCTGGTCCTGAAGTGCTGGGACGCAGTGGACGAACACGAGACGTTTACTGTGGATAAGGCGCAGTTCTCAGTGCCGTATGCTGCCAGTCGAAGATCCTATTGCTTACCTGAACACAAGCAGCAGTTCATAAAGCTAAAACATCTCCCCTTCATACAATGGCTTTCCATTTACGTGCTGTTTTTTTAAAAAGGCATAACTTGTGCATAAATGTGTTGAGAGGAGCTTTTTCTGTTCATACACCAAGTTCCCTGGAAGCTACTATCGGTTTCAGTCACTTCAGTGTTTCACTTTTACAAATCATGCAAAAGTCACACCACCAAGGCAGTTTAACAGGTGAAAAGGCCAAAAGTCAGGGGTCATTTGAGGTTAAAGGCAAGCAATGGCCTCTCCTCGCGCCTCTGCCACGGACTCTTCTTGTTCTCATCGCAGTCCTCAGGAGCAGCCAGTCCATCTGGAGCACTGTTGCTTGAGGGAAGCTTAAGGTGCGTTTGGGCACGCTCAGTCCTCACTATCTGTTTCTTGTCACCTTTTGAGTGGTCTTTGTCCTCTTCTATGGTGGAATCAGGGAGTGGAGGAGGAGACGGGAATGGAGGAGTAGGTAGCAATGGAGGCGAAGGAGGCATTATAGTCTCTTCCTCGATCTCCGTTTTAGGCAGCAAGGGCCTGAGCGAGTTCTCTTCCGGGCTACAAGCAGGAGTTTGGCTTTCATTCTCATTGGGTTCTGAATGAGTGTTAGCATTAAGGATAGCTGTAGAATTAACGTTAGCATTTGCATTACTACTCTCCACAAATACCAGCGATGAGGACGGTGAGGTGGGTGACACAGCCTGGGACTTTTCCGGACCTTTGGCCTTGCGACCTGGCGCGACGTCACTCACATCTACACCGGAGTCCAGACTGGCATCATTGCTGCCCACAGAGTTGGTGCCGTGTGCCGCCCTCTGCAGATCGATGTAGGAATGGCGGATGTGTGCATTTGAGCGCCCATCCAGTGACACAAACCAGGCTCGTGGATGTGGAAGCGGTTTTCCACCCCTAAGCTCCATTAGCGTCTTCTCCGCCAGTAGCTGGTCTTCACCGTTCATCTGTACCACCCCAAGCGCTGCCTCACTTAGTGAGTTGGGGATAGACAAGGCTTCAGGTAGTGCTGCTGTCCACTCATTGACTGTCCCTCCTGCAGCCTCCCTCGTTCCTACTTTCCCCTCCTCCACCTGCTTGCCCATGTGGTCCACTTGCCCCACTTCTGCTTGAGGCTGATGGGAGGCATTAAGCTCTGCACGGATGGTTTCGAGTTCGCTCCGTTCATCTGACTGGAGCAGGAGCGCTTGTCCTGAGAGAGGGTGTGTCCCAGGCAGACGCATATAGTGGGCGGGGATTAGCAAAGTGGGCCGGCCTTTCTGATATCCCACTCCACCCTGGCCTACCTGGAGCTCTGATGTACAGCAGAGCAGTGCTCCAGGGTGGGGCAGCAGTCCTGGGGGGCGTTCTAGATGATCTACTGAGCGTGAAAGCAGGAAGTCAGATGGACGATGATCCGCACCCAGATCCCTCTCTGGTGAAGCCATGGGTGAAGTCGTGGACGGAGAAAGGCAGAGCTCGCGTGGACTGACCTTGCTCCCCGAAGACAGGCGACCAGCTGAGGCAGCATGGTGCATCAGATATGGGGATGAAGATGAAGCAGACGCGTGCAGAGGATGGACGGTTGAGGACAGGACAGAGGTATAGCTGCGGCGATATTCAGGCTGGGAGCGGCTCCCGAGCTCCTTCCGAGACGACACCAACTCATTGGTGGCTGACTTATGAGGAACAGCTTTCAGCATGGGTGTGTGCAGGTCTGGTTCCACCCCTACATGGTCTAGTTGGGTCTCGTTGATGAGGTTGAGGTGGGACATGGATGTGGCCTGGTCTCGTTTGGAGCTCTCCAGAGACGAGGTCAGAGTGTACTTCTGGTGAGATCGTCTTGAGCGTGAACACTTTCTCCTGAACAATGGGAAAAATTAAATTACGTGTATGAGAACGTCTCTGATGTCGACAAGTCCACAAAATATTCTTTAACCATTCGACAACTAATGGAATACTTTTAATAAGGTGCTAATATCAAATCCAACTGCGGATATTAAAATATACAAGCTCACTTATTTGCCAAACTACTCTCTTCTACTAGGGTCGCGTGGAGCCTGGAGCCTATCTCTGCCGCTACCGGGTGGAAGCGGGGTGCACCCTGAACTGCTCAACAGACTATCACGGCCAACACACTCAACCATTTACACTCACACTCACACCCAGGAGCAATTTGAAACAGCCAGTTAGCCTAACGTGCAATGTTTTTGGACTGCGAGAGGAAACTGGAGTACCTGGAGGAAAACCACGCAAGTACAGGAAGAATACGCAAACTCCACACCGAAAAGCCCCAAGCCTGGGTCCTGAACCCAGAACATTGTTGCTGTGAAGCGGATGTTAACCACTACGCCAGCTTGCACATGAAATGGTATCAATTATAAATGTGAATATTACTAAGGCAAAACACTACACAATGAACACTGCTAATACGCTACCAAAACAAAATACCATCTAGTACTCATTTCTAATGAATAAATAATAATAATAATGAAATAATACTGAATGATTAGCGTTTTTGATGGACATATGATAGAGAACGTAAATCATGAATGAAGGATGAGATCAGGAAAAAAGCCTGTACAGAAACATCACACACCTGCAGTAATAGAGCAGAAGACAGAGGAGGATGAGCAGGATGAGGGCCATGCCTCCAAGAATGGCCAATAGGAACTCAGTGTGGTACGTACTGATATCCTTGGCAACAACAGGACCTGGAACACCCACACACATTGTGTGACAGTAAGAGCATTTTGAGCAACAGTACACAAAGCAACATTATGCACATTAGCTATGGTGTTAGCAAAAGATGTGGTAAAGAACCAAATCTAAACAATCAGCTTGAACGATTCCTCGAATCCATGCTGTGTGGCCTTCAGGGTCTCATTCACAAATTTAGTTCCTACCTGTAATCAGTTCCCAATGTCTCATCGCAAAAAAATTAAGAAATAAAATTTACAGCCAAGCGTTTATGTTTTCCTGTTATACACCACTACGCCGCTTGAGGTGCTGTAATCACCAGCATTTGTGTGACTGTTAGTCAGTTTCCCCATGAACAAAATGTCGACCACAGCCGGGCCTGGATTTCCATCAAACTTGGTGAGGACACAGTCCTACCCGAGTCCCAGAGTTGATTTCATTTGGGTATGTCTCGGTCAGAGGTCAAGGTCAGACAAAGTGCACAAAGTTTTTGTGTTTTTTTTCCGCTTATAACTTCAAAATGAGTGCAGATAAACATGACATTAATATGGAACACTAACAGGAAATAATACAGGGATCCCTCACTTTTCACAGTTAATGGGGGCTCGAGACCCCCGTGAAGACCGAATATCCGCGCTATAAATGCTTATAATGACATTTAAACATTCAAAAATAATGCATAGTATGTAAATAAAATATAAATAGTATAACACTCATACGTGTAATTGTATATAGATGTAAATAAAGTGTAAGAAATATCTTGACTTCAGCCTTTTCTGTTATGAATGCTGTTACTTCAGAGCCGAGTCCCAAACCGAGGCCCAAAACGAGTCCCAAACCGGAGTCAGTAGTGACCTTGCTCCTTTCCCCTTAACTTTTTCCCTATTTAATAGTGAAAGATTTAAGTGAAAGACCGCAACTCGGTTTGGAACACTGCCTCTGAAATCTCGATCTCGCAAGCTGATTGGTCGAGACAATTTTCCCAGCATTAGAAGAGGCTGAAATCCGAATCCGAGTCATTAGCGACCCCTTGTGGCATTTTGCTGAACTTTTCCTATATATATAAATATTTTTGAAAAATCCGCGATGCACTGAAGCCGCAGAACTTGAAGCACGATATAGCAAGGGATCACTGTGTATGAACTTTCAAATGAGACGATTACCTTCTACCATAGAAATGTTAAACCTCAGCCATCTTATAAATCCTTCAAATGAGACCTTTTTAAACTAGTTCGGCTACTGCATAACATATATTAAGATGAGCACACGTGTAAACAAAACCAGCAGCTATATAGGACCCATTTGCTACATTATCCATGTGTGGAGGTACCTTACACTCTATAAGTACCCCACCAGTTTAATTAGTGTTTAGTTAGAGCATTTACATTTCAACCTACCAGAATTTCTCAAAGAAAATGTCAAACTAGACAAGGAACAGCCATTAGCAATGACAAAATATGGATAATGAGCTAATCTGAAATACCAAACTAATAAAAATAGGAATGGGAATGTGATAATAATAAACTTCAAATATTGCAAAATGTTTTACACTAACATGAGGAGGTTTTTCCGGATGATTTCAACAAAGCAATATTACGGTAAGCAAAATTGAATCGGAATCACATTATTTATATATATATGTATATATACACACTCGCTAACGTGACTGTAGGGTAAAACCGCAATATGCACGTTTATAAGGGTTACAAAACAAATATTAAAAGAAAAATTAATTAGCTATCATTCTGGTAGATAGATTGTTCATAAGACAGGCACAGATAGAGAGTTGAGAAATCTAGAGAGAAGGTTGTGTGTTACCTGTGCTTATAGGAGACATGGCTGCTACCCAGTAACCAAGCTGAGGCGCTATATAGGTAAGGATGAGTTCACCTCCTCCTTCCTTCTGCACGTAGCCTAAACTGCTCTTCAACCAGGCTCCTAAATACACACACACACACACACACA
>JAQNCB010000004.1:5459844-5472222 GCA_030068295.1 Euristhmus nudiceps | reverse complement strand
TACTTTAACTTTTATAACATTTTATTTTAGTTTCAATTTGTAGAGCAAGAAGTTCAATAAGTGCATTAAAAGGAAGACGTTCATTAAAAGTTAACGCTTATAAAGTTATAAAATCCATGTGCAACTCAGTTAAATAAAAGTCTGTTGTCCATATAATCTGTAATTTAGTTTTCTTAAAATCTCGTCTCGATCTTGTGAACCCAATCTCGTGTCTCGTCACACCCCTAATATATATATAAAAATATAAACGAGAATCCATGACTTTGAAACAAGGTCAAGGTAGCCAATATACAATCCCACCATATTCGCCTCCGAGGGGAACACATACACCAAATTTGGCGACCCAGTACAAGGCCCAAAAAAAAAAAAAAAAAACCACCACACCTTTGTTTCCAGTAACATTGCGGAATAATTTTGGACCAGTAGGTCAGTACAACTATTTTTTTCCCCAAAGGCACTCACAGATACGGAGATGAAGACTCTCTCTCTCTCTCTCTCTCTCTCTCTCTCCCTCTCTCTCTCACTGGAGTTTCTTAAAGAGACAGTGTACCTATTGACACTGAATAACAGTCTGTTATTAAATAACCACTGTATTATAAAAACACATGAAAAAAACTTTACAGCCGGCGAAAATAAAAGGGAGTCGGTCGCGTGACTGGAAACAAAGGTTTTTTGGGTTTTTTTGACCTAATTTCCTTCCAAAGATACTGCATTAACAAATTATACAGACAGACAGACAAGACAGTGGATGGAACCTGTTTTCCATTTCCTTCAAGCTAATAAATACATAAACAGACAGACAAATAAGACTTTTCTTCCATTTAAACTCAATTTACATCAGCCACACTTCAATCCAGCTCTCTTTGCTTGAACAGATCAGCTTCCATAGCTTCAAGTTTCCTGTTAATTCATGCGCCAATATATGTGCGTTTGTGTGCACTTGGGCCTCTTGATGCTTCCCAACACATCAAAACCCTACCCACATCTCAGGGTGAAATTACTAAGTGCAGCCAAGATAATCAACGTGATTCTTTTTCTTAGTTTTTGTTTTCCAGTGTTAAAAATTTCGAAGACCCAGCTAACATACAAGCAATGGAATCACTAACCACATCAGAAATATTTCAGAAGCACTTCGACTTCAACACTACATTCAGCCATCTTTCCATCTCTAGTTGGCGAAGAGCCCACGAGCTGCTTTAAAGCACGCGAAACACGTTCCTCTTTGTCACATAGCCCACAGAAGGTTGCTCGTCATACTGAGAAATCTGTGATGTGCAGGTGGCGGTTTTCTTTAATATGTGGGCAGGGTGTGCCGGTGATGTCAAACTTAATAGGTCAGGGGTCAGATGGAAGGGTGCACACTCACCACGGTTAATGAGGATAGGAACAGAAGTCGGTGTTGACATCAAAGTGGATTTCACTCTTTCTGTACCGATACTGCGAGGACATCTCACACACATCTCTTCAAATCCAGATTACAATATTGTTTCATTTAAACAACACAAGTCAGGATACTTGAGGGTGAGTCAAACGGTCCACAACTTATCTACATCGTGTGACAGAGACGTCTCCCTTTCACAGCAAACCTCTTCAGACATGAGGACTCATTAAGGTGACTTGATCAATCGGAAACCCCCTCCCTCTTCCGTCTTCTCCCTACCTATAATTTCTGTTGAAGATTAGTCATGGTATCACTCCAATGGACTTCCCCCAACAACCGCCAGGACACCCCACCTGTCCAGCATGAGCATTACGAGGTACGACGCAAAACTTCTACCTCCAAATGCTTGGCGGTGTGCTGTTATAGGAAAATAATCAACGACGGTCAACAAGTGGGGTTACTGTTCTTCCGACAGCATTGTTTACCTTCCAAAATCAGCACATCCCAAAGAATTCCATTTCTCTTATTCCACGCTACCTTATCCATGAATCCAACAACAAGTCCCTGGGATGATGAATGGATGCCCTTTAATGTACATTCTAATCCAGTTCCAAGGCTTCTGTTATCCCTAATGGCGCAAGCTACAATATGGACCGACAGTGGAGAGGAACCAGCTCATTAAACCAGTTCCCAGTTCTTACGCACCATTTTAACATCATGCAGAACTTGTTGAGAAGTTGATGACAAGAGGACGGTTGAAGATGGTACCATCTATACTGGGTTTAGTGTAATAAATCTACGATATAAAGCTAATCACTTTGAAATTAATTGAGATTTACACTTTCATATTGTTTTGTTTTCTTTGAAAACACGAAGTCGTTTAGGGTTCGAGACGCAACATACTGCCCACCAAATCTAAACTTCGCTATGGCTTAGTGATCTAGATAAGTACGGAAAACACCTGATGACTGTAGATGACTTCTCACCGCTACCTAAGCGGCAGCATAAACGATGAGATGCTGCACCTTTTTGGAATTTTCAGACGTCTGTGCAGAAACAAGAATAATCTTATGCAAACGAGGAGTGGATCAGTAATACCTTCTCGTAGAAGATCTGATGACAGATTCACCAGTAACTGGTGCCACTTATGCTTGGGCTTCGAAGTTTTCTTTATCCCTTATCTATCACAAAATCTATTTTAGTTAGAAACACTTATTTCTATGTACAGAATCAGAAAAACAGTTTTTGTAATCAATAAAAAATTACTATCATTGTATTTGGTTGATTTTTAATTCGTTATCAAGGAAATCTGACGGACATTTTTCCCCCACTTGCCAAATCCCATTATAAACCCCTTGTTTCTATCGTCATTTCTGTCCGTCAGGAACAGTGATGATAGCACCCTCCCATTCATAAATCACTCATTGTCATAATATATACAATCTCGATATCGATATAAAAATAAAGATACTGCTTACTCGTCATGGATTTGATTGTTAGCAAAGAAATAGATTAATATTGTTGTCTATCATCAGTCCATCAGCTGATGGTCCATGATGATAGCAATCTCCGCGCTAATTTTTGATACGCCCCCTGTCAGATGTTCAATAACGCGCATGCACCATTCTTGTAAACTTCCACAAACTGGCGGCTCTCGCTGGTAGAGCTTTGTATTCGTTCAAATATTTACGTAAAAATAAGCTGTGAATTTGTCTGTCAGAAAGTCTGACGATAGCAATCTGTGGGAACAAAGTGGCACCAGTTACTGGTGAACCTGTCTGATATTGCATAAAAGATCAAACTGAGCACCTTATGGTTGGTAAATCTCTACAAATTTCAAATAATTTAATGCCCTTTTTTTAATACAATTTTTAACAAAAGCTGCTTTAACACAGACATCTGGAACAAATCGTATTTGGAGCGAATCCCTCCCCCCCCCCCCCCCACACACACACACTAACATTTACACAGTCTAAAAGCTAGAGGGACAACATGCAAGTAAACAACAGCAGAACCATCACTCATTTGCTGTGAAAAGACCTACTGACCCAGATGGACACTACTCTTCACATTTTAAAACCCTCCTACTGGACACTGATCATGTTTACATGGCAAGTTGAACAAGGAACAAGAAGCTCTGGAACATGTTGCACTTCTGGTGCCAAGTTAGTCCTAACAATTGTTTTTAGCTGCATGGGGGGAGAACCTGTTCTGAGTGAAAGTCCTGGAGCAATAGCCCGAGAAAAAGTTGCAAAAAGGAGAAACTATTCAAAAAGACAAACAGAAATGCAAAACAATAATAATTATTATTATTATTATTATTATTATTGCTGTCCAAAGGAAGGGGAGGGACTTGAATTTATTACCATTTTAATTGGACAAGGGTCCGCCCCTTATATTCTTATGACGCTTTTAATTGGCCAAACACACAACTAGTCCAGAATGAGGACACATGATGATACAAACGATGAGATGAGGATTTTAACACTCTTTAGTAATACTTTCGAATGAGATGGTTAACTCTGAGAAAATAGATGAAAACATGTACACAAGTATTTCCCCCCCCCCACACATACTCTCTACAACTCTAAATTTAGTGTTTCAGGGTCCAATTATGTATCTTAAAATAATAAGATAGGTAGAAAGATGTACAAAATGCTAACTATGATACAAGAAAACAAGACTTTACTTCTGACAGTGTATACTATAAGAAAACAGATGAAAGACTGTTAGACATTTGTATTTACCTGAAGTTCCGATTTCCATTCATGAGGCTCTCTGTCGGGTTCCTTCCCCGGCTCACAGAAGAAGAAAAATCCGGGTTTCCGAGCAAAATATCCAAATGTGCTATCTGTAAGTCTTCTCGTTCAGAAATTACAAGTGGCGTTACTCACAGGGCGCGAGGGGCCGCCCCGGGCTTCGGGAGCTCTTCCGTCTCCCCGCGACTCAACCACGGACTCACAGTCACAGTCACGCTTGTTCTGACAGAACGACCGGAGCTAGCTAACAGTACACGGCGGCTTGTTGGAAAACAGCGTAACGTCCACAAATATGACTCAACTAGCCGGAACAACAAATACAGCGAGACATTTTTACAAGTTATTTAAAATTGGGTTTTTTTTCGCGACAAGAATGACTCGCGAAGTAGCTAAAAGTTTAGCTAGCTGGGTGCCATGCTAAATTAGCTAACCAGCCAGCTCGCGCAATGGCTTAGCCGAAATTGCCATCCAAAAAGTGAATCTCCTCAACAACCCAAACAGCAGCTAAAATTGCTCAAATTCCCGCTTTTCCGCCACTTTGTCTCGTCCGTCAGCGCTGTCAAAACGTCCAGTCCAGAGCCTGTTTTCCTCGCTCGGTTATCAAACACTAGTTCACTCCTTCGCCTCCTCAGGGGCTCTGACTGGCTAAATATGGTGAGAGCGTTAATCTATGACGCCCAACGCAGCAACGTTTGACAGCTGAGCACTGATTGGTCGAAGGTCAAACCACCACGCGCGAGAGCCTGTAAAACCCGACCGACTATTGGTCAGAATCGAATGACGATTTTAGGAACCCCTGAGAGGAGAACAGTCATTGGTTGACAGCAGATGAGAGGTTATAAGGCGGGGTTTTGTACCAAAATGAAAAGACGTCAGAGGAATTTTACTTTTCAATTGTTCATCTCTTTTTTTTCTTTTCTAGGCAATTCAAGTAAAAGGTCGTATTTCTTCGTCTTCCAAGGTCATCCTATCAAAAAAAAAATCAGAAATACAGTATACACATTAGTGCTTGAAGTAAGACCTGACCACAAGCTTGTTTATTACCATCTTCCAGAATGGTGACGTCATAATCTTCAAACCAAGGACATCATCATCAAACCATCACCATCTCATTCATTTTCCTTCTGCTTCTCCCAAAGGACTTCACAAAGACACCAGGCTGAAAACAACAGGCCAGAATTTCCTGAACCAACCCCAGACCTCAGGCCTTTGAGTAAGATTTCCAGTCCAATTGTGAGATATTATCTCTCCGAAAAGTCCTATATCTTCCCTGGGGGTCTCCAACGAGTGGGCTGTGCCCAATACTGCCAAGAGATGAAAACAGGCTTACAGGAAAAAGGAGGAAAATGGGGGGAAGGGTTTGATATTGTGTTGGGATTTTCTAATAAAAACGAGGTGAAATGATGTCCCCTGGAAGGAAATTTTTAATGGTGCATGATAATATGTAATATGTCAGATAAAATATTGACCAAGTTTACATTACCCTTTTGTCCCTTTTGTTGAGAAGCCAATGGTAGTCATTCAAATGCTGCAAGGCTGGAAAAAGCCAGAGTATATCATGAATATTTAAAAAGACGGCAACAGAACCGTTATGAATTAGTCTGTTTTAACATAGTTCAGGATTGATAGTTCGTGATTGGACCGATAGGACGTGTCGGCCACTGGTCAGCCAATCAGGAATTAATTTAGATACTACAAGTTTTCAGCTGTCAAGCAACTGCTTCTTGGCATCTACCTGAATATGTATATTGCTATTTGCATATGTAATAAACCATGTCAGACCGAGGCGTTGAAAGATTTTTCACTGCAGCAACGAAAAAGGGCGAAGTCCAGGGTATGTTCGGGTGGGTAATGACTGCCATGAGACTTGCCTGTTATACAGCAGCTGGCTCAACCCATACGACCCCCCAAAAAACTCATTGATTTTACACCTGCACCTCAAGATCTCAAGAATGTCTATTTTGACAATTGAAAAGGCAGAAATTCCTCCGATTGGTGGAAAATGCTTTTCCAGGATCTCGAGCTGAAAGGATCAGCTGAATATTCTACTCAACATACATACAATATTCTACTCAACATACACATCTGAATTACTCCTGGGGCAGCCATTTTCAAAACCAACTGTGAAGTGTTCTACATGGCCTAAAGTGTGTGGACACCTCATCAATCCCACCCATGTGTTTTCAGAATATTTAGTGCCCCTTTTGTAGGACTTTGGAAAAAAATGCTCTGGGTAGGAGTGTAATGATGATCATCACCATTTGTTGAAAACCAGTACATCTAAATATCATCCTATATGATATTTACAAATAAATGTTTAAAGATTGATTGTGACAAGTTTCATGCAGGCATAAGGATGCAACGACACGTTCCCAGCATCAAATTTTTAATTAGTCTACATGGAGCTGTTGCGTTAACTTAGGTTCTATATGAGTGATTTCAACAAATGAGGTAGAATATCATCCTAAATCCCGAACAACATTCGTGCAAAAGTTCATTCAGATATGCATGGAGCCATATGCAGTCACGCCAGTTGTATATTAGCTATTCCAACAAATGAGGAATCATCATCATCATCATCATCATCATCTTCCATTTGGTCCGAGGTCAGGTCATGAGGCAGCACTGAGGTCCAGAAATAAGACCAACATAACAATGCCCAAATGCCTACTTTTTGCCCCTCAAATTTCAGTCATGTCCAATTCCCACCCATCAAGTATTGCCTTCCTGTCACATGACCATCACCAACCAGTGAAGGGCGAAAGCCTGCACACACACCCTCCGTGATATGCAATGATAGCCACCAGCCTCTTTTCGAACTGCGACACATGCAAATTTTAGGGGGAAGTCTTCCACACTCTGGGGGAAGCGCTACACCCCCCCTACGTACAAATGAGCTCACAGACGCCCATGATTGCCTGTTGATTGCAGTGAGTGACAGGTAAATGAGCAGATCCTTCCCTCAGGCGAGAGCTCGGCCAATTAGCTCCCATCAACTCCTGCTCACGGATGACTGAGGCATGAACCCAGATTCAATCTTACAATCTCTGGGTTCATAGTCATGCACCTTGTTGACGTGCCATTCAGGAGCCCTTTTTGCTCTTTTAAGAATATAATATAATGTATTTCCTCTTCCCATAGGCCTCGGGTTGGATTGGGAACTCCCTCCAATGTTACTGCCAGTGGGCATCCTTGTACGGTAATCAAACCATTCGTATTTAGCTCATTTGTCTGACACATTTATTCAAAGTGACTCACATTACCGACATCACAATTCACAGCCTCATAACCAATGGCCTAATGCGGAGGTTCCCCAACACAGCCTATTCAGATATTGTGTTAATTTCCAGCACTTTGAGGTGAAATTGGTGTAATAAAGCAAGGGATACACCAAAATGTGCAGGTCGGTTTGGGGATCCGGGATAGGAACATCTGGGTGAACCATCTCACCTGGCTTCTTACTCCAAGAGCTTCCTCGTTTGCTAAAGTGAGAGAAATCAGCTCCGTTTCAGATTTCAGCTCTTCCTGAGAAATCCCCAGACATTCCCAAACCAACTGTTTGAAATAAAATCTCTCCAGAATGTTCTGGGTCTGGCTGAACCAGTTCTACCTGGACTTGAGTAAGCAGACATGCAGATTCATCTTGTGTTTCTCATGGACTACCAACGGAGACTTAATGAGCTCATGCTTCATCTTCAGTGGGATCGATACCCTAAAAACCATCTCGAGAGTGTTTTGAACTCATACATGGGGTGATATTTCACAACAGGACATTATTTCATAAAAAACAACTTTTTATTTCCTTTTAAAAAATAACCCTCCCCCAACACTATTAGAGACAGACCCAAAATTATTTCGTTCATGTGAACTTCCAAATCAGCCTGTTGGGAAGTGCTAAAACAAGGGCCGTTCTTTTGGAGTGGCTTTGTATTGCTTGTACAATGAGGCTGAGTCAGGTGCGATCTTCAGTTCCTTTTCTTTGGGTCTAAGGGGGCTTTTCTTGCCCACCATGAGGCTCCTTTGACTTCCGAGTTATGTATAAGTACTGCATCATAATATAAAACTGCTGGGTCAGATCGGATAAAATCAAAGCTCTCATGATTCTATAGGCCTGTCCATCAGGGGCCGTTTCAAGTTATAAATATAGTTTGAGTTGATGTTGGCTGAAACATAATACTCATTTAAAAAAAAAAAAAAAAAAGTCAACCTATTCAACACTTACATACCAACAAGATCCCTATGAAATTTTAACGGACCTGACGTGTGTCACGTTACATTTCCTTTCTGTTTTTTTTTTTTTGAGGTGCTTTTGAGGCTAAAACGTGTGAAAGTGAAGACATCCACCTTTACAGTGACCCCTTGGTGACAAACCGAGGGGCAACAAGTGCAGTTACAATTCATAAGAACAACTTATGGCATAGAAATCAAGGGAGTGCGGTTACTGGGGATCCCAGTCTCAATTTTGACATGCAATACATGAAAACCACAACAACATGGAAAGGTTTTTTTTAAAAAAAAAAAGGAAAAAAAAAAAAAAAAAGACAACAAAACACAGGAAACTTCCATTTCATCAATTCACGTGTACATAGTACACATCTGGCAGAAATCCAGACCGATATGTTGGTGTGTGTGTGTGTGGGTACCATGGCTGCTACGTAGGAGGGTGCGACTTGAGTTTTGTGATCAGACGCTGTGTGTGTGTGTGTGTGTGTGTGTGTGGGGGTGTGTATGGCTGGAGAAGACGGGTGGGCTGTCCATGACCTGACCTGACAGCAGAGCTTTCGCGGATTAAGAAGAGAAGAGAAACGGTGGGCAGCTACAAGGTGGTACTTAACAATAACAATAATAATTGTTTCAAAAAAAAAAAAAAAAAAAAGCATGCTCCTGTGTTCTTAGAGTTATGAAGAAGGCTGGAGGGGAAGTGAGTCACGGCCTTCTCGGAGTGTGGAATGTGCAGCGTGAGCAAAGAGCGCTCACGACGGCTGTGAGAAAGACCTCGTATTGCTTTGTGTACAGGCCAGTTTCGAGATGCTGGAAGGCTCTTGTGGAATACGACGGACCGATTAGTGTGAGTGTGTGTGTGTGTGTGTGTGTAAAAGAGAGATCACACCTCTCCATTATTTATTTGTCTACAGATTGCCAGAATGTTACACGGTCAGTTTCCTCACGTACAGACAGTCTGTCTAAAACAGATGCACGTTTCCAAAAGATAACTGCCCACTTTGAATGGTTGGCATCAGGTTTTGGCTGGTTAAGAATGCTGGTTTCTGTGGTGCGTATGTAGAAATAAACTTAACTTAAATAGATGGAAGTCCACAGAGGCCGTGTGTTTTGTTTGTCCACCCCCCCTTAACCAAGGCTTCTGTACTAACTGCAATGAACACGTTGTAGTCCCTGTATAATGTACTCAATCCCCCCCCCTATTTTTCTGCATAATTTTAGACATATCCAATTCCCAACCATTAAGTACCACCTTCCCTGTCACACAACCACCACCAACCAGTGAGGGGCGAAAGCATGCACACACCCCCCCTCTGTGACATGCAATGCTAACCACCCGCCTCCTTTCGAACCGCTGCTCATGCGCATTTGGGGGCGAGTCTAACACACTTGGAGGGAAATCGCTAACGAGCTCGCAGACACCCATGATTGGCTGGCAATCGCTGTGACAGGGAAGTGAACGTATGCCATCCCTCGCTCCTGCAAGAGCTCAGTCAATTGATTCCCAGTCACAGATGGCTGTGGCATTCGAACTTTCGATCTCTGGGTTGCCACGCACCTTCTTGATGCGGCACTGGGGAAGCTGTACATTTTTACCACCCTAGAAATTTTCACCAACATCCAGTAGGCCATGAAAGTTGAAACCACAAGTGTGCCTCTGTCCACCCCGCTCTATAAATGGGGACCAGTATAAACACGGGGAAGGTTCAAATTTTAAACCACGTCTCCTACTTAACTCATCCAAATCCATTTTTAGTGTTCTTTTACTTCGTGATACATCTATTTGGGATCTAGAACATGTGGTTAACGTGATGCTAAACCGGAAACTAACAGCTATCCTTCCGCATTAGGCCAAAAAAAAAAAAAAAAAAAAAAAAATAAGAAGAAAAATATCTTTGTTTCCGGTCACTCGACCGACTCGCTTTTTTTCCCCCACCGACTCGAAAGTTTTTTTTTATGTGTTTTTGAAACCCAGTGGTTATTTAATAACAGACTGTTACTCAGTGTCATTAGGTACACTGTCTCGAAGATTCTCAAGCGGGAAGGTTTGTGGGTTGCACTGTAGGCGAAGCACGGAGCAGGGGGGGGGAGGGGTTCGCACACTCTTCATCTCCGCATCTGTGAGGGGCTTTGAAGAAGGGGGGGAAGGAAAAAAAAAAAAAAAAAAAAAAAAACTTTTGCCGACCTACCACCCGAAAATTATTCTGCAATGTTACCGGAGACAAGGGTTTTTTTTTGGCCTTTACCGTCGCCAAAAACGTGTTACATTCTCAGCTTCAGTGTTTATTTGTTAGTTGCGGATTTCCACCAGAGGTGGTGCTTTGGACAAGGAAGACTTTGTTCAATTTTGAAGATGATTGGGATCATAATCTGGATTCAGGAATTTTTAAAAGATTATTTAACATTCTAAGATAGGACAAGTTTGGTTTGGTGGAGGTTTGCACTCTTTAGGTAGCCTCAGAGCATAAGCATCCAACTTCAGATACCAAACATACAGAATGAGAGTTATAACCTTTGGGCCGAGAAGAAAATTGTATACATTTGATGGAGGTTAAAGTTCTCCTTTAACCCATAGCTATGACATTATCGTTACAGCTAGCTTCATCTACAAATGTTACATGCAATGGTGCTTCAGCTGCCTGTATCCTCGAAAACAAAAACAAAAACAGTTTGGACCCCTTTGGACTTCCATATAATCGCACTCTAACTATGGTTATGCTAGCACTGCCCTGACTATAGAGGCATGTCTAAGGAAGAGCGGCTACACCCGAGAGCGCTGTAACTGCGCGTCTCCGGCATGTTCAGCGTGCTACGGTCCAAAGTACAGAGACAAAGACGTAACCGCCTAGCTCACGGCGTCTAGAGGCTAACGCTAAGTACTAAAATATTTCATTCAAGGCTGTTCAAAATTAAAAACACAATTAAAAAAAAAAGTCTCCGTCGAACAAGAATTTAAAACAATACAAAAGGTGTCGACGCTTTGTTTGTTTTCTCCACTGATGCCGGACAAAGCGTCGTAGTGGCAGTCAAATCTTCAGGTGAGTTGTGCCTTTGCTTCTCCTCTGTATTGCATACAAAACATACATACATGGTTGTGAAGGTAGTAAACAATAATACACTAAAAAAATAAAAACAGCAACAATAACAAGAACAACAACAACGAGGAAAAAAAAAAAAAGTAAACAAGGCGCAGGCCTGCCAGATAAGGGCACGACGCTGTGCCAGTTCTGCTGAGGTGCATGGGGTTTGTAGTGTGTACTGGCTCGAGCGCAAGGAAGTGACCAGGCTCTTCAGGCCCATCAACATCAATGCAAGGTGAGGCTCTCAGGCGAAGTACATGGTCCTCAGGGTATCGTGGTGAATCTGCACCGCTTTAGCCAGAGCCTGGGGGTCCCGACCGTTACTCTGACCTGAGACGTGGCTTCCTTCTCCACTACAGAGAGACAGGAAGGAGATGTGCTTGTGAGTGTGTTTGTGATAGCAAAAAACACACTTTAGCCATGAAGTGTACAGTAACACACAACCAGTCTTAAACATGGTGAGTAGAAAAGCATTCCAAACTGCACAACCTTCAGGCAGATCAAGTGCAACAGTAGAAATTAAAACAAAACCAGAATTAGTGAAAATAAATTAAAGTTAGTTTAAAAAAAAAAAACCTTAAAGTAAATAAAAACAAACTTGGAGGGAGAATTCCAGGTATCTGTTTCTTTGTGGATAAGATAACTCAAAGTTATTCAAGAATTTGGATAATTTTTTTACAGTAGGGTGTTTAAAAAAAAAAAAAAAAAAAACATTCAATTTTGGAAGTGACCCGTACATGGGATCACGTTGAAAAAAAATCCTGAAATCCCGAAAAACGGCCATTTCCTTCCTTCACGTGTCAACATATTCACCAGACATCCACTAGGGGTGACATTTCATTATAACTAACCTAGATGAGGAAAAAACCCTTTATTTCAGTTAGGCCAAAAAAAAAAAAAAAAAAAAAAAAAAAAAACACCGACCAACTCACTTTTT
>JAQNCB010000004.1:5264079-5274108 GCA_030068295.1 Euristhmus nudiceps | reverse complement strand
ACTCTGCTAATTCATCCAATACCAATCCTGGGAAATAAAACTTTTAATAATAACAACTAATATACATATTGTTTATGGTTATAAAAAAATGCCCATCACACATTATTAGTAATTAGATATCTGTAGTAAATATCCTGACAGTGCAGTGGAGGTAAACAGGAAAGTAAATAAGAGAAAATTGGGTGTAAAGTCTTTACCTGCATCTCACCACCACTTGAATGTTTTGGCCCTTTTCCTCCTTTTTGGTCGCTGGGATGATATAAGACATGATCACATAACGTCTTCTGTATTGATCCCACTCGCAGATTTCCTTTCACTAATAGTATTACTTTCTTTTTTTTTAAAAAAAAAGGAAGCGTTTCTGTCAAATACAGAAGTTGTGTTATTTACGTTAATAGTGCAGCATTGAGCCAATCATCGTTCGGAATTGTCCCAACATGCAATTCTATTGGTTAACATCGCGGAAACGGGGCGGCTCCGTGTGGTATCACGGGAGATGGTTTTTGCTCTGCAGATTGGAAGGCTGGGTGCGGTGATTATGTTCGCATGGGCTGTTAAACAGCCAGGATTTATAACTTTATAAAAGAAACATATTTTTTTTTTATTCTGAGATTTCGGGGGGGGGCCAGTTGCGCCAGTGCCTGTTACGCATGTCTTTTGATGGTAGGAGAAAACCAGAGTACTGCGAGGAAACCCATGCAAGCAAACTCTACACAGAAACACCCTCACCAAACCGGGACTGAACCCAGGACCTCCTTGCTTCTTACTTACTTCGTGCTACCCATCATGATTTTTATCATTAAAAAAAGATGCACCACTTTATTTACACAACCTGTTTATGTACTGTGAAAATAAAAATCGAAAAATTTGATAAAAATCGAAATAAAACTGTAAATAGGACAACTGACATGACAAATTAAAATAAGTATAAGTAATCATAATTATATTAAATAATTATATCATGTTCAGATAGTAAGAAGAATTTGACAGAACTATAAAGTATAAATGGCTGGTTTTGGGATAATATGGCCAAATGTGGGTGCTGTACTATGATAATATATCAATCAATATTCTGTCTGAATCTCTTGCTCATATAACTTTTTTATGATTACTAATTAGGTTTTATATGACCGCAGTGAACTTTCTTCCTTGGTTTTCCAAGGCAATGTAACTGATGCACTATGCGTTATGGCCATGAAGTTACGGCCATGATCGAAATAGACAGTAAACACACAATGCATGCAAATACACACTGTGTAACACATTGATACGATGAGGAAATTAGACTGACAACACTGACAAATTTGCCCGATTAGTTTTATGAAGTGATTCCTAGTCCATCTTACAAAAATGCGTGTTACGGTCTTGACTGAATAAGCATACTATCGGCACTGACCAACGAAATTCGGAAGTAAAACGAAACAGACTTACCGGTTTGCCTTCCGGTAGTTTTGAAAAATGGCGCCTTTCGACTTCTCCTGAAACCACGTGTGTGCCGTTGTAGTATGTACATCTACCAGGAGATGGCTCCTCTGTATAATACTCGTTACGGCCATGAACTGAACTTGGAGACAACCATTTTTAAAGGGAACTAAAGGGAATTTTACTTTTAGCGGGGCATATACTATATTCTCCAATATGTTAGTATGAAGTTTACACAAAAAAACTGAAAGAAAGACAACAATTGCGTACATTTTTGTTGGTTGTTTCATTTTTAGAAATCATTATTCACATCACATGTGTTGGCAGGCGACATTGGGAGTTTGCCGTTCGGTCAATGGGGGCGTACCGTTTTGGATAGAAAAAATTGAATTCATGGCATAACAAAGCCTCTTTTTGGTATACTGACTGAAGGTAAGGCAATGATGGTGGAAAATTCATTAAAAAAAAATCACTTGTATGTTTGAGCTCTTTTACTACGATTTATACTGGCGACAATGAATTGCCTATATTATCCCAAACAAAGCCAAAGATTGCTGTGAATGTTGCTACCACTGGGATGTGAATACCGGTACTCAAAGATTTATTACTGACTGCCTCACACACACTCACTTGTTCAGTGATGAGTATCAGCCTGTGTGTGTGTGTGTGTGTGTGTGTGTGTGTTTTCACTTCTGTCTCTCCTCCACACATGTGCCTGGTGTCCCCATTCATGGTGTGAGTGTTTGACAAAGCCTTTATGCTTGTGGTTGTGTAAGCTGATTGTACTATAGAGTTTATGCAATCAGTGACTAAACTCCATGACAACAGAATGTGCGGCCATTTTGGCCTGCAAACAACGTCTATACCAGTAGAGCAAATATGGCGAATGCTAATGCTAGTATGTTCCTTTTTCATGAAAATACCCGAAAATTAGACGATTTTGTAAGTCCCGATACATAAAGTATCAAAATGCTCGGCCCTACTGATCCCTACATGATCACACCAGCAATGTCAACATCATTAGATGCCAATAATTTGGTCGAAATGTCAAACTGTGCAAACCACGATGTTGATGGAGTTCCACATGTTGAAGATATCGTCATCCTAAATTATCTCGTCCTAAGTACGTCTTTTTATACAAGCAAGCAGTTGAAAGCCTACAAAATCCTGGACGCCTATAAATATTTTGTGGCTGGATGGGTTTATGATGTAAGGCAGTGGAAAATGTACAATACATCTAACTACATTGTTTACTCAAAGGTACGTCTGCATTATCCTAACATGGCATAAGCTTTTAAACCTGATTCATCGGTTCATCTCTGTTATAGCCCACTGACAGCATGTTTTATAACTTGTACAAAAATATATACATCTATATTGGCCCTATTGAATTCCCACTCATAAAAACATGAAATCCGGATTCCTGGAAAACTATTTACATGTACATCAAACTCACCAGATATAAAATGGGCACTGCATAGTCTGTGAAACTCGGAGGGTCGCCAGGGCTTGTCACGGTGTTTTCCCGACTTTGCCATGCATCTCTTCACAGCAGCAATCCACTTCTCACGCTTTATAGGATTCTTTGGGAACCGATAAAATGACAATTTCGGGGGTTTTTTGCTGGTTGTTTGTACATCCATATGCTGCAGAAACGATCGCCATGTTGTAAAATTTTACTGTTGGCTTTCAATGTTGTCGTTGTGTGTACACGGCAAGTACGGATAGCATCCAGTTGCAAAGTCCAATATGGCCGGCGATAAGCTTCAGGCTGAGTGCGTGACATCAGCTGCATAAACTGTATACAGTACTGCTTCATGACTCAGGCCTGTGTGTGTGTGTGTGTGTGTGTGTGTGTGTGTGTGTGTGTGTGTGTGTGTGTGTGTGTGTGTGTGTGTGTTTCTGTTTTCTTTTCTGTCAAATAAAGCAGTAATATTGGCAAACCCCACACTGACATATGTTTGACACTAACTCACTTGTGCTCAGGTCACTTAGGGGACTTAATACCACAACCTTCTATAGAACCCTAAAAGCTGAGCTACCACTCAAATTCCTTTGGTTTGGGATTCTGTTCTCTCTCTCTCTCTCTCTCTCTCTCTCTCTTGCTCTCTCACCCTCTCTCTCTCTCTCTCTCTCTCTCTCTCGCTCTCTCTCCCTCTCTCACTCTCACGCTCTCACTCTCTCGCTCTTTCTCTCTCTCTCTTTCTCTCTCTCTCACGCTCTCTCGCTCTCTCTCTCGCTCTCTCTCTCGCTCTCTCTCGCTCTCTCTCTCCCTCTCTCTCTCTCGCTCTCTCTCCCTTTCTCTCTCTCTCTCGCTCTTTCTCTCTCTCTCGCTCTCTCTCGCTCTCTCTCCCGCTCTCTCTCTCGCTTTCTCTCTCTCGCTCTCTCTCTCTCGCACGCGCTTTCTCTCTCTCTCTCTCTCTCTCTCTCTCCCCCTCTCTCTCTGTCTGTGTTTTCTTGCCCTTGTCCTGTGGTCAAGAGCCCCTCCACACTTGACACATTCGGTGGTTAACCACAGAAAGACATATGAGACATATTAGCATTGCACTGTTTAAACGATCTACCTCAGCCAACACGGCTAAAACAGCTAATCCTTTTAACTGGCATGCTAACAACTGATCCTTACTAGCTTGAGAAGCTTTATAGAATTAGGCATCCTTCTCATAATATTCCAGAATTTACAAATGCACTGCTATTTAATTGTTTTCTTAAAGGAACTGTTTCCCTGAAACTACTAGCAGCATTAGCATAACTTTGCAGAGCAGAGCAACAGCCTAATCTTTTCGAAAGTCAGCAATGGTTTTTTACATGCCCCTCACCACAGATGGCGAGAGACATGGCTGGCCTTTGATAACCCATTTTGCTGCTCTGGGAGGACAACTTGGTGATAGTAGGGCTTTAACCTCTGTCCCGTAGGTCAGTACCCCAGCACCTCACCATTGGTTCACTATCACCCACTTTACAGATTATTGTTTTTATATAAGCACGTAAATTTCTAGTTAATATCTCAAAAGTTTTTTATTTAGCGTACTTGCCCTGAATACAGAATCACCAGATGTCGCTGACGACTATTCAGCTGAAAATCTTTTAATGCAGCACCCCGCAACTGCACCAAGACTTTTACTGACCCCCAACCTTATTTGGTGTGCGCATCACCAAACACCAAACTTCACCAAACTTTCACTGCCTCATTTTATTATGGCAGACAAGTAACATAGCATTATATTGTTATTAAAAATCAAAAGGTGATTAAAAACTGAGTACAGTGGTACCTTGAGATATGAAATTAATCCGTTCCGGAGTGCCTTTCGTATCATGATTTTTTCGTATAATGAATCGCATTTTACTTGTAAATCGCCTAATTCGTTCCAAGCTCTACAAAAACACCACATTAAATGTTATAATAAGGGTAAAACCAGGAGCCAAATACATTTTAATCATTCAATATACCGAACCTAACTGTTACTACCTGTAAATGAAGTAGATAATAGAACATAATGCAAAAAAATAAATAAATAATAGGAGAATGTGGAACTTACCTTTAGAGTGAGGTGATGTCCGAAAGCAAAAGTGGCAAGGAGGAGGAGGGCAAAGAAAATAATAAAAACGGCAGAAAATAAATGGCAGGAAACATTAAGCTTATTTACACTTAAAACACATCGGATTCTTTTTTTTTTCTTTTTTTTTGACAGTGTATTACCGTCACCACCTGGACAGGAGAGGAAGAGCAGGATCATGGTACTGAGCATGATGGGGAATTGTGTTCCATTTCTTTCGCATGCTGAATATTTTTTTTCGTAAAATGAAGTGGAAAAAACCCATTGCATATCATTTCGTAAAATGAATTTTTCGTGTACTGAAGTGTTCGTATCTCGAGGTTCCACTGTATTCAGTTAGTAAATACAGCACATCTGCCTCATAACAAGAGGATTCTGGGTTCGATTCCTGGGTTCGGGTGTTTCTGTGTTCCAGTCGTGCTTGCGTGGGTTTCCTCTGGGTACATCAGTTTCCTTCGACAGTCCAAAGACATCCAGATTAGGCTAATTAGGCGAATCAAATTGCTCCCTCGATGTAAGCGTGAGTGGTTGTGTGATGGTCTGGTGAGCTGTTCAGGGTGCAGCTCCGCTTTCGTCCAGTGTCGGATGAGACAGACTCCAGCCTCCCCACGACCCTAATAATATTAAGAGGTTCAGCAAATGAGTGAGTGGATTAGTGAATACCCAATATCGAGTATGACTAGCAACTAGTCCCTTTGAATTCTTAGCCACACAGTTAGCTTTATTGATTAACCATTAACCAAATTTTGCCAGTTTGTTACACATCTCATAATCAGTTATCACAATTTATATAATATACTGTCACAATTTTTCATCTCATGCTTATCTTTTCACTTCTTCATCTTAGCTTGAGTATCAAATTATACCTGATCTCTTGAGTCATTTTTCACTGCTTTATTATTTTCAAAAACCCAACAGGAATCCAATCTAGAAAAATCTCATTTGTATCATATTTCCTAAAGAATGTATGAGCTGGAGAAGAAATTGCACTTGATCTGATGACCCTATATTGTTAAGCAGCATTATGACTTGTATCATGATGCTAGAAATTCAAATCAAAGTCGCCTGATAATAATATTTAGGAGATATTTCAAAAGGAAGTCACCTTTTGTTTCACATTGCGTTGCTACTCCGGATTGATTTTATTTATATTTCTTCTACAGTTGATCTCTTTTTTGGTAATAAGAAAACTTGAGTGATATTGAGATGAAGGCACCTGGAAACGTTTTTCCCCAAGAGCCCAATTACTGCCTAAGACTAATTTTGCTCAACAAATTATAGATCCCACGTGGATACCAGATGTCTGTGTGTAGCCAATACAACATCCTCTACATTTTTACAAGAAAAAAAAAACATCCACCTTTAATGACAGTCATATTAATCTAAAATGTTCGCTGTGTGACCTTTTTCCAGTGTAGGGTCGAATTCCTGTTCTTGGCTGAAAGGCGTGCTGTTGTAGCCCATTTGTTGTGAAATTGGAGATGCTTTTCTTCTTACCATGGTTGTAAGCAGTGGTTATTTACATTACTGGAGCCTTCCTGTCCATTTGAACTGGTCTGTTCATTCTCTTTTGACCTCTGAATATCAACACTCTCTGGATGCTGTTTACAAGCATACATACACAAATCATCCATAACATTAACACCACCTGACCGGACTTTGACTAGACAGTCCCATATGCAACAAGCGGATTGAGCAATTTGTGCTACAGTAGGCCCCCTGTGGGACCAGACCAGACGTACTAGCCTTTATTAGTTCTCCCATGTGCACCAACACATCACCATTCACACCCACCCTCACACCTAGGGGCAATTTGGAACAGCCAGTTAGCCTAATGGGAATGTCTTTGGACTGTAGCACCATGGGAAGGCATGGTGCAACCCGAACAGCATGCCAGCCCATCGTAGGGCAAACACACATAAGCTTTCACACCCACCTTCACACCTAGGGGCAATTTGGAACAGCCGGTTAGCCTAATGGGCATGTATTTGGACGGATGGGAAGGCATGGTGCGTTTCTACTTGTGTGAGAACATGCAGACGCCACACAGAAACATCCAAGGCTGGGACTCAACCCCATGACTTTCTTGCTGTAAGGCGAATGTGCGAACCACTACGCCACCATATGATTAAATCGAACCTACTGAAGATCCTGAAGATCCAAAGTTATCATTTGCAAATGAAAAAAAAAAGAAAGAAAGGTAGTGTTTTCTCTGTCTATAGCACAAGGAAGCAATTTGATTGGATGAACAAAATAACAACATATGACATGGATATTTTATTTCTTCCACAGGTTTCGTCATTTCTTGTATCATGGAGAAACTGTGAGTTTAAACTAAATAAACCCCAGCAGTAACATTTATATGTCTGTAAATGTTGCCTTGACCCTCTAACACACATTTTGCTTCTCTCCAAATAGCCGTCACTATTTTTATGTTTTGCTCCTGGCCGTGTTTAGACTGTGGTCGGTGTAGGGTAAAGGGAGCTCCGTTTATAGGCCAAAAGCCCACAGCACCTCTGTTATGTGGCACGATGTGGGGGTGACACATTGCATTCTGGGATATCTGACGCTATATTATCATGGGCAGTACTTCACCTTTTAATGAAAGAGGCTTAACTCTTAATTCAAACATAGCAGTTCTCAAGAATCCACTGAAACTTATAAACATCTGTGCTAATTTGCTTGCTTTTGTGGTATATGTAGCGTTGACATATTCTATGTGGTGCATGTTCATACAAATCCATAGATGCAGCCATTCCCATGTTTTTTTTCCCTTTGCGTATCTGTGTGGCACCTTTCACTTATTTTAGCTCGAGTGACCAAAATGACTGGTTGTTGAGCTTAATAATATATGATGGAGGCATTTTTACTGTGGTGAGTCACTTCACTGACAAGTAAGAGCATACGCTGGAACATCTACTCATCTGGCACAAACCTGAGAGAGGGATTTCAGCTCCGGGCTGTGAGCTTATGTGACTCAGATGCACAAGAAGCTTATATAAATAGAAAGTCGAACACAACTGCTGCATACAGTCAAGGAGTAAATTATTGGCACCCCTGGGAGTTTTCCCGAAAATATACCATTTCTCCCAGAAATTGATGCAATTACAAATGTTTTCGGTATCAATGTATTTACTTCTTGGATGTGCATTGGAAAAACACAAAAAAGCTGAAGAAAAAAGCCAAAATTGGCACAATTTGACACAACTCAAAAAATGGGCTGGACAAAATTGTTGGCACCCTTAACTCAATTTTGGTTGCACACCATTTGGAAGGAATGCCGTATATTCTGGACTATACGTTGCACCTTTTTTCATAGTTTGGCCAGGGGTGTCATGACGCTGCGCGGGTCCGCCACTTGGGGGCGCCGTTAGCACCCTGACGCCCCATGGCACGCTGCTGAGTTCGCGCATGCGCTGTGGTACACCCTCCCTTCCAACTGAATTCAGTGTTCTAATCAGCTTAATCAGGTTTGCTTGCTATATAAGCTGCCTGGTTTAATCTGTTTTTGCTGGTTTATTTCATGGTTTGGGTTTCGTGATTTCTTTATTTCATGGTTTTCCTGGTTCTGTCAGTTTTGTTTTCTTTTCAGTCAGTCTGTCAGTCCGTAAGCTTCCTCCGTCTGAGGAAGGCTTAACCGTTTTGTTTGTTTGCTGTAATAAACACATGTGTTCTACATCCTGCTCTCTCGTCAGCTTTGGTCGTGCTTATGGATCTAATCTCGACTCATCCGGTGGATTCTAAATTCCACCTCCACCACCTTGACAAGGGGAGCGACTTATAGTCCAGTGCGAAATATATGTAAAATTACTCACACATTATTACATAATTTTGGTATTTTCACACTGGCAACCACATGCATATAGCAATGGCAAATGCAAGAGGGCGCTCTTGGGTTGTGAATTCAGTCTAATTTTGCTGATATGCTTTGTCAATAAGACTCTTTCAGCACCGGAAATTAACTCAATTGTGAAAATTCTTAAGAGGAAGCCTCTAGTTCTTGTTGAGATGGCTTACCCATATTTCCAATGATCCGGAAAGGCAGCGCATTTATTGTGAACTTTTTAATTAGGAGTATAAAACTCGAAAGAACTGCAGTGACTGAGAACACGGTGAGAGGACATCACGGCGACTCTTGCTCTTCCATCGGCATCTGAGACACAGGTAAATAATAAAAGAGGCTGCGGCTCAAAGCTAAATGACTCCTCACGCAAGATATAGGGCAAATAATATACCGTAGATTGAAATGAAGAGTCTATTTTAACATTTTTGAGCCAACAGTCTAATGTTTCATTGGAACTATATGTTCCTGTGCATAAAGGTGAGCCTGCATGTTTTGTTTGCCTCCCCGCTCGGTGTTACGCGCAGAGTAGGCAGAGGTGGTATATGCACTGTGAGCATCTCACAAACCAACATTTTCGTTCCGTCTCGACTCGTCGATGAAAACACAAACACGTCACGTCATGTTTTAGTCGCTAAAGATCCATTTTTAGTGTGTCATCGTTACGCTGTCGTCATACAAAAAAGGTTCGTTAACAAAATCATTTAAGCAACACTGCCCCCAAAATGCAACCTATACTCCAGTGCGACATATATGTTTTTTCTTCTTTATTATGCATTTTTTGGCTGATTCAACTTATACTCCAGAGTAAGGTATAGTCCAGAAATTATGTGCTTTTCCAAAAAGCTCTACCTTAGTCTCGTCTTACTGGAGTAAGCCTCAATCCTTCTGGGAGAACGTTTTGTGGACAGACGAGACTAAAGTAGAGCTTTTTGGAAAAATTCGATATTCTACTGTTTACAGAAAAAAAGTGTGGGTGTGGAGCTCACTATCCCATCACCACACATTTTCCTGCTTGTCTGGGAATTGAACCAGTGACCTTTGGGTCCCAAAGCTGTTTCTCTTACTATTAGGCCACAGCCGACCCAGAAGCTCATTTCCACCTGGCCTCTGGAACACCACATCTTTCTCCCACTTTAAATCCACACTCAAAACCCAATATTTAAAATTTCTTTTTCCACCTGATTTAAATACCCCAGCTGATATATA
>JAQNCB010000004.1:5235583-5247032 GCA_030068295.1 Euristhmus nudiceps | reverse complement strand
CTGCCAGGCAAGAGGCCCAGAGGAACCAAAGAGAAGGTACATGGATGCACTGAGAGAGGACATGAAGTTAGTTGGTGCGAGACAAGAAACAGATGATTCGCTGTGGTGACCCCTGAGGGGAGAAGCTGAAAGAAAAGTAGTAGATCTTTTCTCATGTGTGTGATTTTATGCTGACCTTTTGGTTGTGCTGTTGCTCTCATCTCCACAAAAATAAATAATAAAATAATCTTCCTTCAGACTTTCTTCTTCAGACATTTTAACAGGAAATAATTTGACATGGAATGAAATGTTATATTGGTTGGTTTTATTTTTGACAAACAGGAGGAGAGGCTGAGAGTTCCACATTCACACAGTGCATGCCTGAGTGTGAGATTTTCTGAGTAGAACACTGAAATGTGCTTGGAATTATATTTGATTTTGATATACTGTATTAATCCCACAAGGGAATTATTGCCTCTGCATTTAACCCATCCAAAGTTAGCACACACACACACACACACACACACACACACACACACACACACACACACACACATACACTCACACAGTGGGCTGCAACACACACTGGGGTGTGCGGAGAGCAGTTGGGGGTTAGGTGCCTTGCTCAAAGTCACTTCAGCCATTAATGTGGAGGAAGGGAAGGTGCTGTTCTCACCACCACCACCACACATTTTTCCTGATGGTTTGAACCTGTGACCGTTCAGTCCCAAAGCCGCTTCTCTACGAGTTAAACTGCCACCAAGTATATATTGAATATAGTATGAGCATGGCTTTATAAACATGTAATAAATACACACTTACTCCTGCGTGGTTTACGGTTTCTCATTTCACAGGTTAGAATGAAGACCACCAAGATCACAACCACACAAACTGCAAAAGCTACAGTGAGGAAGATCACTGCAGGGTCCACAAATCTCTCTGTCACACAGGAAACACCACAAAATCAACTACAAGGAGGAAGCTCCAATACAAGCCAATTACCAACAAATGATTACTATACATTCTGAGATAACACTTAAACTATATACTTCTTACCCATCAGTACGGGTGTCCCGTCCCCCAGAATGATCTTCCCACACACGGCCACAGCGCAGTAGTAAGTGCCGGTATCATTGAGGCTGAGGATGCTCTTGGAGAAGTTGTACACACAGGTGTGTGTGGAAGAGACGCTCTCACACTGACGGCTGCTGTTGTGATGAGTGTAAATGATTTGAGGATGGGATTGTGGTGGAGCAGCTCGGAACCAGAACACTTGGAGTTCTGCTACTCTGCGCTCAGAGAGGACCGAGCACTGCAGGGTCACTGACGCTCCTGCAGGACCAGAGTCCCAAACACCGCTCTGGAACACCGAGACACGTACACCTCCATCATCTGATGTACACAGTGGATACAGTGAACAACTTTTGTTTAGTTCCTTTTATGCTTTGAAATTTATTATACAACCCTGGTAAGTATTCCTGTTCCCAGGTAACTATCCCTGTTCCTGGAGATATACCTCCATGAAGACTTTGGCTCCAAATCTAATTGTGGCCTCCTTGCAATCTAAACATTGACTTCAGAAGTTCTTGTTCAACCAACAGAGGTGTGTTCGATTTTGGTTTGAGATAAAACTTGCAGGAAGGGTGATCTGTTGAAACATTGTTGGTGACTACCATGATAGACTCAACGATTATTATTCGTAGTGGTCTAGTGTGGTATAGTTTGGGGTATCTTCATACGCTACATGCTAATTTTTTGTTCTCACTTCTACTCACTCAAGGAGGATTTCCACTAGATTTCAGGGAGTGGATATTGAAATTTGTAATAATTCAGCATTAAAACTGGGATTGATCACTGATGCTGGGATGTTGGGAAGGTCTGGGTTGTAGTTGGAGTTTCACTTCATCCCAAAGGTGCTTGGAGTCTGAGCTCTGTGTTAGGCTCTGTGTTATGCTTGGTTTGCTAGAATAAGTTTGGACCGCTAGAAGGTGTAATGCTATAGTATAAAAAGACATCTTAATTGATGATAAACTGAAGATTCCTTTCAGGAGCTCATGGATTCAAACTTGCAATCTCCTTTCTCGTACGCATAGATGCTATCTCAATATTTAATGCCTGATTGGAACAGAGTAACCCTGGGCTTACACTGGAGTGCGATGTCCGCAATCGCCACAAATTGAAAGAATCATGAGCAAGTGGGGTGGTCAGATCAAACCGTGATGATCTTAAGGGAGCTTCGTGGATTTGTAATAGTTTTGAGGAAAGTTGGTGGTTTTGTGGTGATCTTAAGAGAATGTCGTGGAGTTGTGATGATCTTACGGGAACTTGGTGGAATCATAATGATCCTGTGGGAACTTGGTGGATTCATGATGATCACACTAATTAAGGCAAAATTTCAGACTGTTAAAAATTTTGCCGTGATTATTACGATGTAATATGATTCAATGAGCACAGTTGATATTAACAGAACTTAACACAGTTTAACAAACCTTGATGTGCCATTGTTAGGGATATTGAAGAACATGGAAACGCGATTCCTGAAAGTTTCATCTCTTGGATGCACCATGCTTCCTTTTTATACCCTAATCATTGCTCCAAGCATCATAATTCTTGGAGAGCCTTGGGTTTTTGAATTGCAGAGATCATGTGTATCATGATTCAGTGTACACCCAGGGTAAGTATTTAGGTCAATTAAAGAAAAATACATTCATTCATTCATTTTCCAAACCACTTATTCCTAGTTAGGGTCACGGGGAAGGCTGGCGTCCATCTCAGTCAACTCCAGGCGAGGGCAGAGTACACCCTGGACAGCTCGCCAGGCCATCGCAGGGCAGAAACACGTTGATGCTACTCTTGCCGAACATCAGCAATGGTTCTTTTACATGCCTCGCACCATAGACAGTGAGAGACATGGCCTGCATTTGGTAACCCAGTTAGCTGCACTGGGGGGACAGCAGTGACAACCTGGTGATAGTGGGGCTTGAACCCCAACCCTGGGATCAGCAATCCAGCACCTTACCACCAGGACACCGCTGCCCTAAAGAAAAATCTTTTAAGTAAATAAATTTGTAACATTAGTTTATTCCCAACCAAAAACCACACAAAAAATAATAATAAAAATAAATACAGAGATTATTACTAGAGCTGATGAGACATATTTCATATTTAATTTACGTATGAACTTATGACATTTGGAAATTATAATGCACTGTTTTAAATATTTTTTATATTTCATTAAATGATGACAATTAAAATAAAAAAAGAAAATAATTTAATATAATTTAAAAGCAGATTTGTAATCGATGTACATTTAAAATTCCTACCTTTAACTGATAAATATGTTCCATTTCCAAAAGTTACCGAAAATGCTATAAATCCACAGTAGTACGTTGCTTCATCTGATGGTTCCACGTTGGTAATTTTTAAATGGCAGCTCGTTTTTTTCTTCTCGATGCTGAATCTTGGTGAATTGAACTCATCTTCATAACTGGGTTGTAGATGAACTGTCACCATGATACGTGGCTCACTGCCGACTTTTTGTTTGTACCAGACAAAAGCTCCGGACATTTCTGCTCGTGTTTGAAAGCAGTGCAGAGTCACTTTCTCACCAACATTCGCACTGATCCCTGGATTCGGCTGACTGACATACTTTGTCTGCACACACCCTAAAAGGTTAGAGGGTTAAAAAGAGGAATAACACTTCGTCTTCTGTATAATACGCACAGATTATCAATAGCAGTAATACAAAAAAAGAATCTTAACAATTTAATGCTTTCCGATATTTAATACCAAAATCTATGAAGATATCTCAGCAGTCTTAACCCTCACTTCTACACATGGCAACACTGATTATTCCGTCCACCTGGAGTCCACAGGGACACCAGCACTATATCATGTACTTTAACTCTATATTTAGTGCACAACTGCTTTAAATTAGTTTGTGTGATATATGAAATATTACAACATGTAGGTTAAAAAAAAACAGAAACATTGAAATTTTGCTTATAATGATATTATTAATAAAAAAATAAATAAAAAATTAAAATTCCGAATTTTTGTGATAAATCAAGTCTCAAAAAGGGTTAGAACTACAATGATAATAATGCAGAATAAAATCTGATGAAGATGGACAGGCAAAACACATATTTGGCTGATTTCTCAAAATGATCATCTCAAGCACTGGGCTCCAAGTTGTTCCCACAATAAAAATCATCAAACTCTTGGTCCACTTGGGCAATTCTCAGCCACAAAATCACCTGGGTATGAATTTCAATGGTTACGAACACAAATTTTACTAGAAAAACAAATCAGAGTGCAGAAACACTCAATACAGCCAACTCTTTAAGTAGAAAGATTTTTGCAGATGTTGTTGCCACATAAGCCATTGCTATATAAGGTAAGTAATAATGTCAGCACAGCAACATAAATAAAGTAACATGCATAAGACGTTAAGGCTGGAGTCTGCATGGACCCCAAATAAAAATCTCTTGCAGAAATTGTATAAATGATCATGGCACAATGATGTTTGGTCTGGAATGACAGCTACCTAATACAGCACACAAAAAAAATATTTTTTTTTAGTGTAATAAACAAATAAATAAATAAATACATTTACTTGCAGTTCACCATATCACTATATTATCCTATTATAAAACTTTAGAATGAAATCCCCCTCCCCAGTATAAGAACAGAAACCTGTAAAACTACACACACTTACCAACTGTATTAAAAATCATCACTATAATCAACACCAGCATTATTGTCTTCGGTCTGGGTGTCGCATGGCTCCTTTTGCTGCACTGTCAGATTGTCACACTGAACACATCTGACTGTGCGGAAGAGATTTATAGTGGGAAACTCTGACATCACAGAATTTTCCACATATGATCTGAACTTCTAAGGAAGGAGTAGATAACTACTGACTGTGACACCTTACTACATTAAAAAAAAAAAAAAAAAAAAAAACCTTCAAAAAATATATTGAAATATTTATAACTCAAATTAAACATTTAAAAAATGTTAATAGTCTTTTTAAAAACACAATAAAATATAATAAAATATTTATAATGAAATGTAATTTTTTAATCAGTCATAAAAAAACAAAAATTTTCATAAACGTCCTAAAAGAAACTTGTGTAATTTAATATCAAGAAAATCAAAAGCAATAGTATTTTATACTTTTATTCTTTATTATTTTGCATAGTTTTATTTTATTTTATTTTTTGCCTAAAAAAATACACAGTGGGATGTGGCTACGAAAATATATTTCTCCATGCTCAGATTGCTGAAATATTTGTTCAAGATTTTATTTATTTTATAATTATTTTATAAATCTGCTATAATTATCTACGCTGGTCTGCCAAGTCTTTTCTCACCTTCCCCATGTACTTGGGCTCGGGACCAATATGCACCTGTGTTGCCACAAATAATGGCCGGACCATTCACACTCATATTCACACAAAGGGGCAATCTGGAATATCTAGAATATGGAATATCTGGCATATCTCAGATTAATGGCCATGTCTTTGGACCAGGAGAGGAAACTAGAGTACCTGAAGAAAGCTTGGACAGCACCAGTGGGAAAACTGGTATAGATAATAGAGTGACGGATGGATGACCATTTTATTCCATCCATCCATTCATTTCACGAAACAGCTTAGAATTACTAGGTTCGTGGGGCGTCTGCTGTAGTAAAAACATATAGTCAAGATAGAAACCTGACCATCAAATCATTATGTGGTTGTTTTCCAAGCTGTTGTCACAAACTTGGAAACATTCAATTGTATAGGATATATTTATGTCCTGTAGTGTTAAAATTTTCCAAAAACTGTCCCAGCATGACAATGTCCCATGCACAAAGTGAGCACCATAAGAACAGCGTCCTGCTCCACTGCACCTCAGACCTTCTTACTATCATCTCAGTATCAGTGCCTGACCTCAGTTATGCTCTTTAACCTGAATGAGCATAAATCCTCATGACCACACACTAAAACTTAGTGGAGATTCTTCTACAGAAGAAAAAACAAAAAGGAAATAACTTAATATAAATTACTTTGATTTTATGGACTACGATGTTCAATATGTGTGGCACCTCACACCTCCCTGCAAGAGGATCCTGGGTTCGATTCCTGCGCTTAGGCATTTCTGTGTGGAGTATAAATATTCTCCTCATGCTTGCACAAATTTCCTTCGTGTAGTTCAGTTTCCACCGACAGTTCAAAGACATGAATGTTAGGATAATTGTTTGCTCCAAATAGCGCCTAGTTGTGAGTGTGAATGGTTGATTGTGTGTTTCGGCTGAGATAGGCACCAGCCCTCCTTCATCACTAATAAGATTATAGAGTACCTGTGATAAGTAAGTATTACTTGATATTTAAAACAATCACGTATAACATCAGAGGTTCCTTCTGGCAACATCAGTCCGTACCTGATTTCAAAGTGCATGCATCTGACCCGTGTAGCACTGCACATTATTGCTCAGTACTGAACCGCACAAACAACAAGCACAGAAATCATGGAAAACATTTCTTTTTTGTTCTTAAACTAACTGATGACAGGAAAGCCAAGTTGGCAGCATATTAGTTGTTTAAAACATTTTGGCTTTACCGTCACACTTATATCTGGCAGTGTTCGCATCCTCAGAGTCACTAGAATGTGATGTCTCACTGTCTCCACAAGAGACATCAACCCAGTCCGACGTTTTCTTCAAGGTGAAAAACTGCGAACATCTGTACTTCAGTCCCTGTTAGTAATCCCAGGTTTTTCACTTTGTATGGTCATTTATGTTAAAATAAGTGTCTGTGTCGCTAAAACGTATTGCATACACACAACTTATGCTGGAAGGATGACTAATACTGGCACCTGTTAATTTGACCAGAATGAGAGTCAATGTAAATTGATGCTAACTTTATTTTGTTCACACACTTAGCAATGACTTAAACTGCTTTCTCAGGTCACTAATTGACAGGACCAGTATCCTGGAGTTACAGATTGGACTGGGCTGGAGATTTTTGATTCTGACACAATGATTTCTGGAAGTGTTGCTGAGACATACAGTGATTTCCATCACAGAATCATGCCTGTTTTCAATGCAGTGCAGCTACAGAGCCTGAAAATCATGGGTCTCCAGTACCCCTTGAACAGGGAATTTCTTAATAATATCATTCATCACATCTCAACTCATTTCATCTGCTTCAGCTTAATCTGGGGTCGGGTCATGGGGGCAGCAGCCTAAGTAATGAGGTCAGACATCCCGCTCCCCAGCGACTTCTTCCAGCTCTTCTGGGTGGACATCAATGAGTTCCCAGGCCAACTGAGAGAGATAGTTCCAGTGTGTTCTAGGTCGACCCCGGGGCCTCTTCCCAGTCAGACAAGACTGAAACACCACACCAGGGATGCGTTCGGGAAGCATTCTAACCAGATGCCCTAGCCACCTTAACTGACTCCTCTCAACACGGAGGAGCAGCAGTCCTACTCCGAGCTCTTCCTGGATGGCTGGGCTTTTCACCCTATCTCTAAAGGAGAGCTCTGCCACCCTGCAAAGGAAGCTCATTTCAGTCACTTATATCTGTGATCTTGTTCTTTTGGTCACTACCCAAAGCTCGTGACCATAGGTGAGGGTTGGAACATAGATTAACTGGTAAATTGAAAGCTTTGCCTTGCGGCTCAGTTCTCTCTTCACTATGATGGACCGATACAAGGTCCGCTTTACAGCAAAGGCTGCCGCAATCTGCCTTTCGATCTGCTGCTCCATCCTTCCCTCACTCATCAACAAGACCCAAAGATACCTGAACTCCTTCACTGGGGCAGGACTTCATTCCAGACCCGGAGGGTGCATTCCACTTTTTTCCGGCTGAGAATTATGGCCTCGGAGTTGGAGGTGCTGATTCTCATCCCAGCCGCTTCGCATTCGGTGCTCCAATGAGAGCTGGAGGTCCCGTTCTGATGAAGCCAAAATGACAATATCATCTGCAAAAAGCAGAGATGAGATCCAGAACCCCTCAATGCCACTTTCTGCACACAAAAATTATGAACAGGATCAGTGAAAAAGGACAGCCTTGACAGACTCCGACCCTCATCGGAAATGAATTCGACCTGCTGTTATCAATACAGACCAGGCTCTGGCTCCAGTGGTGCAGAGACCAAATGGCCCATAGCAGCAGGTCCAGTACACCATACTCCCGGAGCACACCCCAAAAGATAGCCTGAGGGACAAGGTGAAAAGCCTTCTTTAAATCCACAAAACACATCTGGACAGACTGGGCAAACTCCCATGCCTCCTTCAGGATCTTGTAGGGTGTATAGAGCTGGTCAAGAGTACCGAGGCCAGAACAAAAACCATATTGTTCCTCTTGAATCCAAGGTTCAACTATCGGTCAGATCCTCCTCTCCAGTACTCCTGCATAGACTTTCCCGGGTCGGCTGAGGAGTGTGATTCCATGTCAATTGGAACACACCCTCCACTCCCCCTTTTTAAAAAGGGGGACTACCACCCCAGTTTGCCAATCCAGAGGTATGTCCCTCGATAACCATGCGATCTTGCAGAGACGTGTCAATCAAGACAGTCCTACAACACCTAGAGCCTTGAGAGATTCACGGCGGATCTCATCCAGCCTTGGAGCACAACCACTGAGAAACTTTTTGACTACCTTGGTGACCTCAGCTCCAGTGATGGGTGGACCCCCACCCAAATCCCCAGGGTCTTCCTCCTCCACGGAGGGCGTGTTGGTGAGATTGAGGAGGTCCTCGAAGTATTCCTTCCACCTCCAGACAACAGCCCGAGTCGAGGTGAGCAGCTCTCCACTTCCACTGTAAATAGTATTTGTGGAGAACTGCTTCGACCTTTTCGAGGCCAACCGATAGCCACTTTCCAGGCCCTCACCGATCTCATCCCACGCCTGAGATTTTGCTTCGGAAACAGCTTGGGCTATAGCACGTTTGACCTGCAGGTACCTGTCTGCTGCCTCGGGAGTCCCACAGGCCAATAAGACCACCACAGGTGTCCACCACCAGGTTTGGGGTTACCGCCGCCAACCCTCTGGCTACAGCTTTGTGCTTCTGCCTCAACAATGGAGGCACGAAACATGGCCCATTCGGATTCCATGTTGCTTGCCTCCTTCGAGATGAGATTGTAGCTCTGCTGGAGGTGGAAATGAAAGGCCCCTCTGACAGGAGACTCCACCAAACTTTCCCAGGAGACCATCACTACATGCTTGGGTCTCCCAGGTCTGAAGGGTGGCCTCTCCGCCATTGGAGCAAGCTCACCACCAGGTGGTGATCGGTTGACAGCTCTGCTCCTCTTTTCACCTGAGTGTCCAGAACATGCGACCACAAATCCGGTGACAAGATTACACAGTCGATCATCGAACTGTGGCCTAGGTTGTCCTGGTGGCAAATGCACTCATGGACACCCTTATTGTTCTCACATGGTGTTTGTTATGGACAAACAATGATGAGCAAAGAAGTCCAATAATGATACACCATTTGGGCTCAGATTATAGAGGCTGTACCTACCATTCACACACTTCCAGGTCACACTGTCATTTCCCACATCGGCATTGAAATCCTCCAGGACAATGAGGGAATCCCAAGGAGGAGCGTTCTCCAACACACCGCCAAAGATTCCAAAAAGGATGGGTACTCTGAACTGTCATTTGGTGCATAAGCATAAATAACAGTCAGGACCCGTCCCCCCACCCGAAGGCAAAAATAAGTTACCCTTTCAACAACCAGGGACAACCCAAACATGTGGGCACTGAGACAGGGGGCAACAAGGATGCTCACAACGACTTGCCGCCTCTCCCAATGAGCAGCTCCAGAATGGAATAAGTCCAGCCCCTCTTGAGATGGGTGGTTCCAGAGCCCAAGCTATGCGTCAAGTTGAGTCTGGCTATATGTCGTCAGCATCTCTTAACCTCACACAACAGCTCAGGCTTCTTCCCCACCAGAGAAGTTACATTTCAGCTCTCAGGAGTCAGAGTCAACAGCCGAGGATCGGTCTGACAGAAACCATGACTTCGGCTGCCATCCAACTCACACTGCCTCCGACCCCTATGGCCCCTCCCACAGGTGGTGGGTCCACGGGGGTGTGGACACATGTCTCCTTTTAGGGCTGGGCCTGGCTGAGCTCCATGGGCAGAACCCCAACCATCATGTGCTCGCCAGGCCTGGCTCCAGCAGGGGACCCCGGTGAACTGCGCCCGGGCAAGGGGAACTGTGTCCTTTTCTTTTTTATATCCTTAGAGGTCTTCTGAACCTTGCTTAATCTGGACCTTCACCAAGGACCTGCTTGCCTTGTGTGACTCTACCAGGGGCATAATGGCGCTTACAGCATAGCTCCCAGGATCATTAGGATATGCAAACCCCTCTACCATGATAAAGTGGTGATTCAAGTCGGGCTAATTTATTTTCTAGTTATTTATTTATTTATTTATTTATTTATTTATTTAATTTTATTTTCTAACCCCTTAATCCTACCTGGGGTTGCGGGGAGGCTGGAGCCTCTCTCAGCTGACTCTAGGCAAAGGCAGGGTGCACCCTGAATGGCTCGCCAGACCAATGCACAGCTAACACACATCCATCCATTCACACTCACACCTAGAGGCAATCTGGAACAGCCAATTAGCTTAATGTGCATGTTTGTGGACTGTGGGAAGAAACCGATGTACCCGGAGGAAACCCACACAAGCATGAGAGAACATGAAACACTCCAAGCCTGGGAATCAAACCCCTGGCCTTCTTCCTGTGAGGCGGACGTGCTAACCACTGTGCCACCGTGCCACCTAATGGTACTTTGTACTGCTATAATGTATTCCTATAGATTTTTGCAGAATGGGGTTCCTCCTTTAGTTGTTTCTTTTTACTATCATTTACTTTTCCAGACCTTTTTGTCCCCGTCTGAAGTTTTTATTTTAAGATGTGTTGTTGACATTGAATTCAAAATAAATAATGTAATATTTCTCATGTCTCCATTTCAACATTTGTTTTGGGTGTTTGAATGTGAATTAAATGTGCGTTTATGAGCTTTACAAGTCAATCCATTCCGTTTTTATTTACATTTTACACAACGTCCAAACTTTATTTGTATTTGACATCAAGTTACAGAAGTACATCGCACACCAGAGTAGATGATACCTTGAGGTTGTTGTTTCTTTACTCTTCCTCTTTTTTCTCTCCTCTCATTGAAATGCAGTGCAGCGTAATTCAACTCCTCTCTCACAGTCCTGGAGGAATGGATATGAAATTATTACAATATCCTGAAGAATGACTCCACATGTTAATACAGACATATAAAATAAAACTTGTTGTCAAGTATTAAAGTAATGCATTCTCAAATATGATAAATATTTACCTGATTCAGGGTCTTGTCCGTCACAGAACCTTGTTTTACTAGAAAGAAAGAAAATATGCCTGTGTGTGTGTGTGTGTGTGTGTGTGTGTGTGTGTGTGTGTGTGTGTGTGTGTGTGGTAT
>JAQNCB010000004.1:4866788-4878784 GCA_030068295.1 Euristhmus nudiceps | reverse complement strand
CTTCTTTATCATGCATTTTTGGCTCATGCGACGTATACTCCGGAGCGACTTGTAGTCCGGAAAATACGGTATATCATCTAGTTGTATCATTTTTTTTTCTTTCTTCACTTTTGCTTAGTCATTGACTTACTTGCTCTCATTTTGTATGCTTGGTTTTCCTCTTACTATTCTGTCTGTTATTTTGTCTTTATACTTTGTGTTAGTTTTTGTTCCTTAATAAAAAAAAAGAGATAGGGTGAGAAGCTCAGCCATCTGGGAGGAGCACGGAGTAGAACCGCTGGTCCTCCGCATTGAGAGGAGCCTGTTGAGGTGGCTTGGGCATTTGGTTATAATGCCCCCGAACGCCTCCCTGGTGTGGTGTTTTGGGCATGCCTGACCAGTAAGAGACCCCGGGGTCGACCTAGAACATGCTGGAGGGACTATGTCTCTCGGCTGGTCTCGGAACGCCTCGGTGTAACCCGGGAAGAGCTGGGGGAAGTGGCCGGGGAGAAGGACATCTGGACTTCACTGCTTAGGCTGTTGTCCCCGCGACCCGACCCCGAATCAAGCGGAGGAAGATGAAGATGAAGAAAATACTGATGAATAATGAATGTGTCATATAAAATAAATAGTCACCCAACATCTCATCCTTTTTGTCCCAGTGCCAATGGAAACCTCTACATACCACAATCAAGTGCTTGCCATGTAACATTTCCTTTTTCTGTTCCCTGCCTTCATGCACCCACAGACCTGCTGTTCCTCAGTGGATGATCAGGATCACATGGCACCTCCAAATTATGCTTCTTCTTTTTCTTTCATTTTTAGAAATAAGAAAGGCACTGTGACGTAGTGGTTGACATATCCGTCTCTCAGCAAGAAAATCCTGGATTTGAGATAAATTTACAATCTAACTTGATATTTATAGGCCTGGCAACCATAGACTCCTATGTCACCTATGAAGACTTGTCAACCATACTGATGTTCAAAACATATGTTCAAAAAATACACAATTATGTGCATGATTCCAAAATGTCCTGCATTATTTGGGATCTAAGGTGGATCTTTAGCTTTGTCCTTACCTATATGTGCATCAAGTAAATAAATAAATAAATAAAATTATAAAAAGCATCTTTCTTCAGGCCTACAAGATATAATGATAAGAAAAACATGGATCAAAAGAATCATTACGGCTGCTTTGGAAAGAACCATGGTATTTTTTTTGACCCCAGTGTTATAGTGAAGGCTGAGGGATGTAATGGAGTCAACTTTTTCCATCAATTCTCTCCATAACCTGGTCTTGGACAATTTCCGCCTACCAGCCATTTCACCCAGGTTAAAGATATTTTAAGCCAGCCAAGTGCATATTTTTTAAACTGCTGTTCCTGCTGAATCACAGATGGAGTAGCACATATTAAAAGGAACAAGCTTTTCACCCTTTTCTATATACATCGGGTCATATAAGCCCATGTCTGGCTATTACAAAGGAGATGATATTCTGCAAACATAACATGATTTGACACCCTACCCCCCCTTCGCTGGTTGTGGTGGAGAGTATGGGCCAGGTAATGCTTCATTACATTCCAAAATGGCCAAAGTAACACTCCAAAAAATCGTTTAAGATTTTAAAGGATTCTTTAACATTGTGAGATATGTGCATGATTATTTGGAAATGTCATATTACAGCAGGTCCAGCCGAGGGTGCTTAAAAAAAATCTTCTTTTTGATATTTGAAAAATGTGAAGATTTTAATTATATATTTTACCAAAGGTGGAATTTTAGAAAAAGAAAACTCTGTTAGATTTTGAACATGAACCGGAAATTTTGGATCCAGGAATTATTTTTTTTAAATATATATATAAAAATGATTCTTTAATTCTGTGAGACATTTATGTTTATACAGGGTCTTGCTGAACTTAAAGAAAGTTTTAATTTTCCGAGTGTAAAAGTGAGGGAATACAGTGTAATCCATTTGAGTGTTTTTTTGTTAGCACGACCATGCTAGGAAAGGTAGGAGAAGATTTTCATAAAATCTATACCAGAAGTGGAGCTTTGAATAAGGATGGCTTGGAGATGATAAACAAATTGTCTATGTGCGAATTTTTAAAGGATTATTTAACATGTAAGATAGAACAGTTTTTGGCATTTTGGTTCATATCGGGGACTGCTGGAAGTTTGTGCTCTGACGTACATCTGAGTGCTCTAGTTTTTGTTCATTTTTTATTATTGATATATTTTTATTAGTTCCAACCCACCCATATGTTTTTTTGTAGGGGGGGGTTGATTTGCAATACTAAATACTACTGTATCCAATTTATTGTACAATTGTGAAATTCCAACTTTGGGGCAAGAGTTTAGGGTAAACCATATATGGGTGGGACAAGCAGGCGTCCTGATTGCCTACATGGCAAAATAATGCCATAATTTCAGCTCTTGGCATTCATCCCTCCTTTATAAATCATGATCAAATCTCACACAGTAAGAGGCATCCCCGAGCCTTTAATCAGATTACGGCCATCTGCTTCATGCTGACTGATATCAATGTAATTTGTGCCACAAGTGTACATTCTCTCTCTCCAATATTTAGATTTCATCATATTTGAGAAAGTGGGTTTAGAAGACAATTGCAGAGGATTTCAGTGTTAATTGTTTGCATGAGGTGAAATAATTCAGGGAGAATTTGTGCAAAGAGTGAGAGTGAGTGAGAGAGAGAGAGAGAGAGAGAGAGAGAGAGAGAGAGAGAGAGAGAGAGAGAGAGAGAGAGAGAGAGAGAGAGACCTTTGTGTAAAGTCACCTTGTCCTTTTGGGGGCAAAAGCAATTAAAATGTCTGGCTGCAAATCTTAAAAGTAACAAGCAATTAATTCTTTAATTCTCTGTGGAAAACTGGGACTGAAATGACGCCTGGCTATTCTTATTTACAGCCGCAGTGAACGATAAAGTGATATTGTTTCCTTCAGAGAGAGAGAGTTATCTTTTATTACTTCAGAGGTCTTTTCCCACTTGGCTATTGGTAGGGAATTGTAGGCAGATGTGAGGAGGTTTAGGGGGAGTTCGTTAGTAATACCATTTAGAGCAGGTATAAATTTTGCTCTTTTTAGCTGCTCGAGTCCTTCAGGGTAAATCAGAGTCACACTGAAGCATTCATGTTCGATTAAAACTTGTTCATGTCTTCCCAATCACCAGTCATGACTATGCAACCTATCTATGGCCCATGGTAGGCTTATGTACGGTTATGTTTTGGTAACAATCAATTAAATAAAGTTATTTTGGGGAAAAAAAAACCTGGAGGTTTTTTTTTTTTTTTTTAGTTACACTGCCAATGATCACAAAAAGCGTAGTACAAATTCGCAAAAGTAGAAGTCTTGTTGGTGAAAATACTGTTCACCAAATCCTTAAAACATAATACTTGTGCTGTATAGAATTGTCCATTGCAGAAAGGCAGCTAATTTAACATGGCTAATGCCACAGCAGTATCTAGTAAACATTTTTTTTTTACGAGAGAAAAAGTCAAACTTTTTGACAAACTTCAATAGTAAAACACATATTAGTAGAAACAGTAAAAGATAAGAATCCCGCTAGCTAGCTTAGGATACAGTCTGCAAGTTTGGTAATATTATGTTAATACAGCAGCAGACTGAACGAATTAGGTAACTATGTTACTTATTAGCTGTATTTATGTTGTCTACAGTCGTTTTAAACAAAGAAACACAATAACTATGATTTAAGCTTATGATTTCAGAATTAGTTTGACTAGCTATGCAATGAGTACAGACGCTCCTCAACTTACGAACTTTCGTTTTACAAACATTCAGAGACACGAACAGAGTTGCCTGTAAGTCCTAATTTGTATTTAGCCCCTTTTCTGTGTAGTACATCTTTCCACCGCTGATACCAACACTTTGCGCTGCGATTGTAAAAAACCTTCCTCCCAGCATCACTCTCCTCTGCCCATTTTGTTGTGTGTTACCCGAGTGTTCAGACGCCGTCAGTGAAGTCTTGTGTTTTATCGTTCCTTTGTTCGAACATCCCTAGTCCAGTATGGTTGGTGAAAAGCGAAATTGAAAGAAAAAGAGGCAAGCCATCTCATTTGAAACGAAGGTGGCAATGATAAACAAACTTGATGCTGATGAGAAAATGGTCAATGTGGCACTTTACTTACACAGGTTACCTATACGCATACCAACAACTTCACCTAATGAACGGCCGTTCGGAACGCAACTCATCTGAATGCATCTGTATTTAGATTTTCAATGACTAAAAATGATTAAAGTCCATGAAAAGAAGTTTAGGTTAAAAAAAAACTATGGAAATGCTGACGGATCAAATTAAATTCTAATCCATATTTAATACAAAATTTGTTATTGCATTGAAAAATCCATAATGCCATCGAAGATTGTCTCCCTCAGAGAGGGTTTGTTTTACCTCTTTAACTCTTTAACTTAAACCCTTAGGTTTAAGTGTGTGTCTTTGTTGTTAACAGGATTATGCAAACAGTTGGAAGTGGATTTTAATTAAATTTCTACCAGAGGTGGGCCTTTAAACAAGGATGACTTGGAGATGATCTTGAACAAATTATGTGTCAAGGAATTTTATAAAGGATTATTTAACAATGTAAAATAGGACAATTTTTGATATTTTTGTTCATATGGCAGATTATTGGGCTTACTGGTGGTCTGTGCATTCCGAGTGCTCTAGTTTTTATATATTTTTTTATTATCATGCTGTTACTACATTACTACATTTAGATGAGGTACATTGTAATTTGGATAAGTCTATGTGACTGGTTTTGGTATAGAAACAATAACAAAGAATGAGTGTAAAATAAGCCATATACTCTACTTACATTGCAATTTTTGTTCTAAATTAGTACAGTATTACAAAGAAGGTAAAAAGAAAGGTTTTCAAATTGATTAAGAGCAAATAAGAACAGACACAATAATCTGTTTAGATTTCTTTTTGGGTGCCAGCATTTCAATGTTTTATTAACTTTTATAAAATGGTGTTGTATAATCGAAATCTGGGGATGAGCACACACTTACTCATTCTGTCGCAGCTCACATGTGCAGGATAGCAGGGCCGAGCTGCTCATGGTTTGCGATGATTACTCCACATTCGGAAGCAATAACAACCGGGACTTCATACCGCCAGAGATCCAGAGGCCCGTGAACCACTCTCACCATCCCCCTGCTGAAATGGGGCAGGCAGCTGTGAAACAGAAAGCAGAAGAGGGGAAAGAGCGTGGGGCTAAGGTCTAAGCTAAATGCTAACCCCCTACAAACCAGCCATTCCGAGTTTATTTCTCCCAACTCCCAGTCACTCAACAATAAGTCGGATGAGTTACGACTGTCCATTAATTCATGCCGAATGGATTATTATGTAACAGTAATTTCTAAAACTTGGTTGGACATTTTCACTCTGGACGTCGCGATTGGGCTATCGGGCCATACTACATTCAGAGCGGACAGAACCAGCATGTCCGGTAAGAAACGCGGAGGAGGCCTGTGTGTCTATATCAACAACAACTGGTGTTCCAACTCCATAATTAAAGATATTCACTGCTGTCCAGACATAGAGTATCTGATGGTACAGTGTGGACCTTTTTACCTGCCGAGAGAGCTCACATCCAAAGTTATAATCGGAGTTTATGTGCTGCCCCAAGCTAATGCTAAGCTAGTCATGGAGCTACTACAACACTCCATTGGTCACGCACTCTGCTTCCAAGTCCTTGTCTTCCTGCTTGTTTGAAAGTGAGTTCACTGATTGACTAATTAGGAGTTGGGGCCTCAGAGCGGCTACTCATTGGATCATCAGCTCCTTCCTACTTAAGCTCCTGATCCACAGTCAGTCAGTGCTGGATTATAGAACCAGCAACTCTGTTAGTTCTGCTCCAGCTTTTTCCATTTTGCTAACTTTTGTTTGTTCTGTTGCAGTGCTCATGTCAGTTCCTAATCCTTTTTGTGTTCTCTGTCTGGGATTACCAGCTCCACTCTCCTCCCTGACTCCAGCCAGCTCACTCCTCATGGGAACTACTCACCTGCCTGCCTGCACTGCTCCACCTTACCTCTTCTGTCCCTGTCTTATTTAATACAATAAACTCTGAGTACACCAGGGGTGGGCAATTCATTTTCCCAAGCGGCCACACGAGAAACAGGAAGTGTTGTGGAGGGCCGCACCAATAGGCTGAACTAAATTCATTCATTCATTCATTTTCTAAACCACTTAATCCTTATTAGGGTCACAGGGAGGCTGGCACCCATCTCAGCCGACTCTGGGTGAGGGCCGGTACATCCTGGACAGCTCGCCAGGCCATCACAGGGCCGATACACACACACAACCATTCACACTCACACCTAAGGCAGATTTGGAACAGCGTATTAGCCGACTGTGCATGTTTTTTGGACAGTGGGAGGAAACCGGAGTACCCGGAGGAAACCCACGAAAACATGGGAAGAACATGCAAACTCCTTTTTCACATGTTTCGGAGCCTCTTTTAACATAGCCAGTGTGGGGAAATAAGTGAATGACTTGTCTGACATTTGCTTTGAAAATAAAACTAGCCTGGTTTTGAAGGCTCTGATGTTTGCTTGCATTTCATGCACAAACTGGTTTTTCCCTTGCAGCTTAACGTTCAGCTTGTTCATGTGTGTCATTATGTCCATAGTTAAATCTAAATCACAAAGCCAATCTCTGTCATTCAGTGTTCTCAAGTATTACAAAAATGAAATAATCTCCTGTTTGAGCTCCCACAATCGTTGACATACTTTCCCTAAACTTAACCAGTGGACATTAGAATGGTAAAGCAAGTCCCTGTGATCAGCATGAGTTTCTTCAAGAAAATGAATAAAGTGACGATGGTGATGTTCCCTCACTCGAATAACGTTAACGAGTTTCACAACTGGCTTCACTGCGTGCTCAAGCTGCAACACGGATTTACACAGTGCTTCCTGGGGAATTATGCAGTGTAGGAAAATTACCTCCTGCTCAGGATTTACCCTGTTTCACCCTGTCCTGGATTCTTTTGAGCAGCCAGATGTTTTTTCCCCGTCACATTTGTTGATCCAGCTGTGGTAACGTTGGCGAGTGTACTCCAAGGTAACTTGTGCCTCTTTATGACCGCTGACACGCTGTTATATAAATCCTCTCCCTATGTTTTTTCCTTTCAGAGATTCCATAGCAAAAAACTACTCCTTTATCTCGAAGTTTTCATTATCCCTCTGATAAAACTTCGCTTTTTTGTTGAGCTTGCTAGTTAAGTGTTTGTCCAATTAGTTCACTACACCGAGTCACTTTCTTGCGTGATATGCTAATTTTTTTTTCAACTTTGTTCTTCCTCTCAGGACATAAATACTTGCTGTCTATGCCCTCTTTGCCCAATGCGCCACCTGGTGTTGAAATGCTGTCATTACAAGCCAAAGTGAAATGAATGCAATCAATCATTCACATCAAACATGAATTCTGTACAAATTAATCTTTGGCGTACCGTATTAAAAAGACCAACGGGCCGGATGTGGCCCGCGGGCCGTATGATGCCCAGGTCAGAAGTACACTGTCTACTGCCTCTGCCTACTGAGTCCACGTACCCGGTCCTAACAGTAAAATCCAGCCACTATGGACTCTGCAGAGCAGGAGGCACTCAAGAAGGCAGTATTCCTCCAGGGAGTGCAGCTGGAGCAACTTGACACTGCCCTTCGTCAGGCCATGGACCAGCTGGCTCAAGTCTCTACTGCCCTGGATATCCTCACCAATCGCCTCAAAACTGGTCATGCCCCTGCTGTTCAACCTCCCGCCGTCCAACAGGATCCTCCAGCCGTCCCACCAGGGCCTTATGACATCTCAACCAGCCACGAACCGCACATTCAGCCTCCAGAAAAATACTCAGGTGATCCCCACACATGTCTCCAATTTCTCACCCAGTGCCAATTAGCATCCAATGCCCCAACCCAACTGGTACACCAGTGAAGCTGCTTAGACGGCCTACCTGGTGAACCTATTGGAGGGTCCTCTGCTCAGTTACTACAATGTCCTCTTTGATCAGAGTTCCCCCCATGCTATGTCTGCCTTCACTACAGAGCTCAAGTATGTGTACAATCATCCCATATGGGGCCAACAAGCCAGTCTGCAACTGTCACGGATCCACTAAGGAAGGCTTTCTGTCCAGGAGTTTGTGAGCCACTTCCAAAGTTTAGTCATGGAGTCGGGCTGGAAAGAGGCTGCAATCATCACTGTCTTCCAGAATGGGGTCAACTGTGACATTGGTGGAGAGATAGCACTCCGGGGAAGAGTTCACAACCTTGGACAAGGCCATATGGTGTGCCATTGAAGTGAGTGACCGACTGTCCTTGTGGCATGCCGAGCCAGCCATTTCTCCCACGTTTCGCTCCGAGCAGCAAACGTTCCACAGTCTCCGCCGTGATGGGCTGAAGCCTCCAGAACTCCCCTGGGAATTACTGAGTAGCCCCGAGCCTGAGCCTATGCAAGTAGACAGCATCCATCTGTGCACTGAGGAGAGAGCCCACAGAATCAAATCCAAAGCCTGTCTGTACTGTGGCTGAGCTGGTCATTTCATTGTCTTGGCCAAACTCCCCTCAGCACAGGAGCCTGCCGACTTGTTGGTGCAGCATGTTGTCCAGATCCATGGTCTGCCCTCAGATATTGTCTCCGACAGGGGCCCACAGTTTACCTCCCAGGTATGGAAAGCATTTTGTAAAGCCCATGGAGCTGCTATCAGTTTGTCCTCTGGGTACCATCCGCAGTCCAACGGCCAGACAGAGCTGGCCGATCAAGAGATGGAGGCTGCTCTCCGCTGCATCACCATGGCAGAGCCTCCTCTGGTATGTCTCCATTCCTCTGTTCTCTTGGTTATGAACCCCCTCTGTTCCCAGATCAGGAAGAGGAGTTTGTGGTCCCTCCCCTCCAAGCCCATATGCGCCACTACCATGTCACTTGGAGGCGTGCCTGTGATGCTCTACTCCATGCCTCATCCAAAACCCAGGCCCAAGCTAACCGCCACTGTACTCTGGCTTACTGTTATGCCCCAGGACAAAAGATATGGCTCCTCTCTCAGGATTTGCCCCTCCAAGTGGAGTCCATGAAGCTTGTTCCCAGGTATGTTGGTCCATTTGAAGTTGAGGCTATCATCAATCCCTGTGCTGTCCGGTTGACTCCCGGCCTGGTTTTGTAGGATTCATCCCATGTTTCATGTGTCCCAGCAGCTCTCTCTACTCCTAAGGCTCTCCCCCTCCCCGGCTGGTGGATGGTGGTCCCGCCTATACCCGGCTATACAGTGTGGCACATCTTGGACGTTCGTCTCCGGGGACGTGGCATCCAATACCTGGTGGACTGGGAGGGCTATGGCCCTGCCATCACTCATCAGGGATTTCCATCATCTCCACCCTGACCAGTTCCGTGGGGCATCAGGGGGTGCCCGTTGAGAAGGGGATACTGTCAGGCACACTGCTTCTAAGTCCTTCTCTTTCTGCGTGTTTGAGAGTGAGTTCACTAATTGGCTAATTAGGAGTTGGAGCCTCACAGCTGCTACTCATTGGATCATCAGCTCCTGTCTACTTAGGCACCTGATCCACAGTCAGTCAGTTCTGGATTATAGAACCAGCAACTCTGTTAGTTCTGCTCCAGCTTTTTGCATTTTGCTAACTTTTGTTTGCTCTGTTCCAGTGCCAGCTCATGTCAGTCCCTGATCTTTTTTGTGTTCTCTGTCCATTATTACCAGCTCCACTCTCCACCCTGACTCCAGCCAGCTCACTCCTCATGGGAACTACTCACCTGCCTGCCCTGCTCCACCTTACCTCTTCTGTCCCTGTCTTATTTAATACAATAAACTCTCGGTACACTGCCTCCTGAGTCCACATACCTGGTCCTAACACCATTAGCAAATAGCTAGCAGTGCAGCCGGACTGTGCTATAATTGTGGCAGGAGATTTTAATTATGCAAATCTGAAGTCTGTCTTGTCTGGTTTGTACAAAAATGTGAGTTTATAATGAGGGGGGAAACACACACTGGACCAGGTCAACACCAACATCCCAGATGCCTATAAAGCCATCCCCCTGCCATATTTCAGACTTTCAGATCACCTATCTCTGTCTCTGATTCTTGCTTATTAATCTAAAATCAATTGCCAAAAACCAGCAGTTAAAACAGTCCAGGTGCTCACTGGAGAAGCCTTTACAGCCCTACAGGATTGTTTTGACTACAGACTGGAAAATATTTGTAGACGGATCTGGAGGATCACACATCAGCTGTGCTGTCCTACATAAACTACTGCACCGAGAACATGACCACAACAAGGACTGTAAGTGTTCCCGAGCCAGAAACCATGGTTTAACGGTGAGGTGTGCACCCTACTTAGAGCATAGGATGATGCCTTCACGTCAGCAGACCAGAAGGCTTAAAGAGAGACACGCCAGGCCCTGAGGACAGGTATAAAAATGCTAAGCACAAGTATAAACAACTCATTGAGGAGCACTTTGAGAAAAGAACACCAGGAACATGTGGAATTGGACCAAGACACTCACTGGCTGCAAGGACACGCATATGACAGCAGACTTCTCGGACAGCACTCTACAGGACACCCTGAACCAGTTCTTCACTGCCTTCGACTAAAACAATGGAGAGACACGCACCTTCCCTGCTCTTCCAGAGAGGGGCGACAACCCCACGGAGGTGCAGTAGCATCAGGTCAGAGCCTCCCTGTGCAGTCAACATGAGGAAAGCTACTGGTCCAGACAGAGTAGCAGGAAGGGTACTTAGAGACTGTTCTGTTCAACTAATGGGGATCTTCACCACCATCTTTAACCTCTTGCTACTGTAATGTGTGGTTCCCACCTGCCTCAAAACAGCCACCATCATTCCAGTGTCTAAGAAAAGCACAGCAAGCTGTTTAAACGACTACCGCCCAGTTGCCCTAACCCCCATAATCACCAAATGTTTTGAGAGACTCATATTGTCTTACATTAAGTCTGCCATCCCTGCTGATATCAATCCACATCAGTTTGCATACAGTACAAACAGGTCAACAGAAGATGCCAGAAATACAGACCTCCACACCAAAACAGTAGCAGCTCCTACGTGAGGATGCTGTTTGTAGACTTCAGGTCCACTTTTAACGCAATCCAACCGCATAAACTAGTTCAGAAATTGGGGAATATGGGTCTAAGGAGCTCACTGTGCACCTGAATACTAGACTTTCTCAGCAACACACCTCCAAATGTCAGGATCGGAGAATGCACCTCCCCCACTCTCATTTTGAACACCTGAACACCACAGGGGTGTGTGCTTAGCCCCCGGCTCTTCTCTCTCTTCATACACTCCCCCACTTACACCAACAACACCATTGTCAAATTCGCATACGACACTACCGTCATAGGTTTGCTAACAGATAACCGAGAGTCAGCCAACAGGAAATAGGTCTGGCATCTGCGGCGATGGTGCGACAACAACAATCTAAAACTAAACACATTCAAAACCAAAGAGATGATACTCTACTTGAAGAGATCTAAACAAACTGATCACTCTGCCCTTTGCATCGATGAAGAGGAGGTAGAGAGGATGGAGTGCTTCAAGTTTCTTGGAGTTCACATCTCTGCTGGCCTCACCTGGGCCACAAACATCTCCCGCCAGGTGAGGAAAGCGCAACAAAGGATGTACGTCCGCAGGAAGCTCTGACAAGCCCATCTACAACAACCCCCTACTGATGAACATCTACCGCTCCGCCATCGAGAGCCTCCTGACCTACTGCTGTACAGTGTGATTCAGTAGCTGTACTGCAGAGGACAGGAAGGCTTTGCAGCAGGGTGGAGAGAAAGGTAGAGCAGGTAATTGGAACTTCACTAACTCCTTCCCCACTCAGTGACATTAACACTGACAGACTTAAAGCAAAATATAACCCTAATTCAAAAACTGATTGTTTCCTCGGGACCTTTACCTAACGTTTCAACATCGGAAAAAATGTGTATGTATTCTGTAATTATTATATTAGTAAAAATACCACTAAAAATTCAGTCC
>JAQNCB010000004.1:4805300-4815620 GCA_030068295.1 Euristhmus nudiceps | reverse complement strand
CTTTGCTGCTGTAACAATGCAATTTCCCTGTTTGTGGGACGAATAAAGGATTATCTTATCTTATCTTATCTTATCTTGTCTGTGTTGTTTAGGGTGTACCCACCCTCGCCCAGAGTTGGCTGAGCTGGGTGCCAGCCTTTACTAATTAGGATTAAGCACCCTCACCACTACATCACTGTCATCACCCTGCTGTTGTAGTGGTGATTTTAACTTTTTCTGTATTTTTGTTTTGCAGTCGATAGTCTTAAGTGTTGGCCGATTTGCTAAGTGGCTTTAGATTGTTGTTAGCACTTTTATGTTGTGTTGCTGTGAACACTTTGTTTTATTGTATTCTAATAATGTTTTGTGATTATTTAGTTTTTGCTTTGCCTGTACATCTATCCGCCGATCCGTGAATGTTGTTAGACGTATGATTTCTGAAGAACATCTGGTGGATTTTGTCTAGGACTTACCTTGAATTTTTCCTGAAACCAGCAGATGAACTGATTATATTCTGGAACAGATCCATAGAGGATGAAGGTCAAACGCAATGTCCAATGTCTGAAACAGATTTAGTTTCCTCACAGCTTCCATACATTTCCTTAACAATAGAACGGTTACCAGGGTGGAATTCACCCGGTGTAATTGAGGTGGTTGTGTAACTCACGTCTGGCAGCGTGAGTACAAGTATGTTATAAGTATGTTATTACATATTTAATTTAGGGTAAAATTCTCTCGGGTTTACCTTCCACGTTAGCAAATTAGAGGGTAACCATTCTAGAGTTAAAAAAATCTCAGTAGGAAATCCTGTACTTGTCAGCGCAGCATCTAAAAAAAATAAAAATAATAATAATTAAAAAAAACTGGACTTGTACAGACTTACCCTTTCTAGCTGCAGATAAACAGCTTGGCATTGATCTACACATAGTCACGGTGTGTTTTATGGGTATTCTAGGCATCCAAATTAGCAACAAGCAACGGTAGACATGGCGATAGAGATATCCGAGATCTACTTGTTATGCTTCATTTTAATTTGCATTGTGCGAATTTTCTTTAGTGATATGATAACTTTGTAATACCATCCTGTATACCTCAATCACTGTATGCCTCTTTAACTTTCTACCTGTACGTAGGCGTTAAGTGGCAACATCCCGATGCATATGAGGTGGTAAAACACTGCTTCTGATTAATTATAGAGCAAACGACAACAAAATAATAGAAAAAAGAAACTTGACAGACTGTAATAAAGCCTACCCTTTAAGCAGTATTTCCAGAGAAAACTCAACTACGTTTGTTCCCCCCCCCCCCCCCCCCACCCCCACACACACACACAACAGATGTGTGTTAGTTAGTTACAGCAAATGAGGATTAAACACAGAATGACCGCAGCCTGACAAATAGGATTAGAGCTAGCCTTTTTTTTTTTTTTTTGGTGCGCGCATGTGTGTGTGTGTGTGTCTCCACACTTGGCTCTGATTAGTATTACAGCACACATCATTTTGATGCTTAATGCCAGTTTAACTCAGAGCCACTAGTTAAACTTTATTAATTATTATAATTATTATTACAAAGATTATTATTCATTCACTCATTTGCCAAACAGGGCACGGGGAGGTGGTGCCTCCGCCGAAACCAGGCGAAGGTGTGATACACCCTGAACAGCTCACCAAACCATTGCAGGGCAACACACACACACACACACACACACACACACACACACACACACACACACACACACACACCACAGGGCAATTTGGAATAGACAGTCTAATGTGCTTGTCTTTGGAAAGTGGGAGGAAACCAGATTACCCAGAGAAATCCCACACTAGCATGGGAAGGGCATGTAAATTCTATGGAGAGTCCAGGAATGAAACCCATAAGCTCTTGGGTTCCCAAACTCATGTGAATTCACGCTGTCTTATAATAATATTCTGGAGTTTTATAGATCCTATGCCATCTATATAATCTCTAAATTTTACTTAATTGTCTGTCTTCTCTCTCTCTCTCTTTTTCTTTTTTTTTTTTTACTTCTTGTCTCTAGGTTTCTGGTGCAATAATTGCAATATGACCCAAGTCTATTTCGAGTCCCGCAATTTTCACAGCAGGATCCATTGGGATGAAGTCAAAATCGCAGGCCAGGAAGTTAACTATAGCGTCGATTATCACGTGTGAGTGTAATCAGATCCTCAGTCTTCTGTTCTTTTGTCTAAAAACCTGGATACTTATTTTTTATTACATTAAGCATTGTTTTTTGTGCTGTTGCTACAGTTTAAGGACAAACAGAAGTTTATAAAAGAGCATATTTATTTTAAGGGATAATATCCAGTGAGCTGGTCATTACTACAAAATAAACCCAAGCCTTAGGATCTTGTATCACCCTGAAATAAATAATTTTACAATAATAAACAGCTCACTATATATTACACTCTTTACTGCATAGATACTTTATATACAGTAGTTTTCAAAATAATAGCAGTCAATGTGACTAACCATATTAATCCAAGTTTGTAGTATTTTTTTTATTGCTACATGACAAATAATTTACCAGTAGGTGCAGTAGATTCTCAGAAAACCAACACGACCCAAAATTCATGATATGCTGCTCTTAAGGCTGGGCAACTGGGCAATTAGTTGAAAGGGGTGTGTTCAAAAAAATAGCAGTGTGGCATTCAATCAATGAGGTCATCAATTTTGTGAAAAAACAGGTGTGAATCCTATTTAAGAATGAAGCCAGCACTTGTTGAACATGCATTTCTCTTTGAAAGCCTGAGGAAAATGGGTCGTCAAGACATCGTTCAGAACAGCAGCCAACTTTGATTAAAACGTTGATTGGAGAGAGGAAAACTGATAGAGGTGAAAAAAAAAATTATAGGTTGTTCAGCTAAAATAATCTCCAATTCCTTAATATGGAGAGCAAAACCAGAGACATGTGGCAGAAACTGGAAGACAACCATCAAAATGGATTGAAGAATAACCAGAATGGAAAAGGCTCAGCCAATGATCAGCTCCAGGATGATCAAAGACAGTCTGGAGTTACCTGTAAGTACTGTGACAGTTAGAAGACGTCTGTGTGAAGCGAATCTATTTACAAGAATCCCCCGCAAAGTCTCTCTGTTTAAAAAAGGCATGTGCAGGGGAGGTTACAATTTGCTTAAGAACACATCAACAGGCCTAAAGAGAAATGGAGGAACAGTTTGTCGACTGATGAGAGTAAAATTGTCCTTTTGGGTCCAAGGGCAGTTGTGAGACGACCCCAAACTCTAAATTCAACCCACAGTACAGTACAGTACAGTGAAGCATGGTGGTGCAAGCATCGTGATATGGGCATGTTTCTCCTACTATGGTGTTGGGCCTATATATCGCATACCAGGGATCATGGATCAGTTTGCATATGTGAAATTACTTGAAGAGGTCATGTTGCTTTATGCTGAAGAGGACATGCCCTTGAAATTGATGTTTCAACAAGACACCGACTCCAAGCACACTAGTAAATGAGCAAAATCTTGGTTCCAAACCAACAAAATGAATGTTATGGAGTGGCCAGCCCAATCCAACCAGGAACTTGTGGGGTGACATCAAAAATGTTGTTTCTGAAGAAAAAAACCAAGAAATATAAATGAATTGTATAATGTTGTTAAAGTATCTTGGAGTGGAATAACAGCTGAAAGGTGCCACAAGTTGGTTGACTCCACGCCACACAGGTGTGAAGCAGTTATAAAACACAGTGGTTGTACAACTAAATATTAGTTTAGTGATTCACAGGATTTGTCATACCGCTGTGCGATTCTGCCACCTGGGGGCACCATTTCCTCCGGACTCCTCTACCACGCTGCTGCAGTCGCGCATGCGCCGTGGCATGACCCTCGTCACCAGCTGTTTCGGTTTCTAGTAATCAGTGTCTGTGTTATTTAAAGCACCCTGTGCGCTCTGTTCTTTTGCCAGATTATTGCTTTCTGATCAGTTCATGTGCGTTCCTGTCCTGTCCTGTTTCTCCTGGTTAGTTTCTTTAGATCTCCAAGTAGTTTGTAACTATTATTCTTATTCTATAATTATTCTTCATTGGTTTATGTTAAGGTTTATTTTAGTTTCTTTTGGGATTTTGAATAAAGTCTCGTGCTGCATCCTGAGATCTTTCCTGTCTGGTGGTTCTGTCTTTAACTGCGAATGGGGCATACTAGAAAGCACCGCGGTGTCAGCGTGTCTCGCCGGCCGCGCCATGACAGGATTGCTAAATACTAGAAACAAAAAAGTTGGCAAAATAGTTTTGAGTTTGTAAAGTCAACGCAGACACTGGTATTTTTTTTAACACACCCCTTTCAACTAATTGTTCAAATGCACAGCCTTAAGAACAGCATATCATGAATGCTGAGTTTGGTTTTCTAAGAATCTACTGCACATACTGGTAAATTGTTTGCCATGTAGCAATAAAAAAATACTAAAAACCTGGATTAATCTGGTTAGTCACATTTGACTGCTATTGTTTCGAACACTACTGTATATACAATAGCAAGGGTCTGTTATTTAAAAAAAATGATAAGTGGTTGCTCAATATCACAATTGGCCAATCAGAATGAGTATTCAATTGAGCTAATAATTTGCCTCATGTGAATTTGCCTCATGTGTACACACCCAAGTGCCCTTTAACCATGAATGTGCTGGAACTTGAACTAGCAAACCTTTGGTCACTAAACTGCTTTTTCAGTTACTATGAAAACAATAACACACTAGAAATTAATATAAAGCTGTGATTTGAATTACAGCTTGTATTGCTGTGTGAATTGCTTTTATAGAAAACAAATCAATGCCTTCTGACTAATCAGATTTGAGAATTCAGCCACACTGTGGTACCATGGAAAGATATTAAGCCTAAACTCCATGAAAGACATTAATACTTGAATGTAAAGATGATTAGCTCTCAAATTCTAAGATAAATAAAAGCAGTTTTGTGAAAACTCAGTAAGGCATGACATTTATTTAAAAAATGTACATTCTTCATATTACATATCTAGCTGCTGTATTTAAAGAATATTAAAAATGAACTCATCACTTGTGGTTTTAACCAAAAAAATAGACCACAGGGCTCCACATGTTCCTACTGAAATAACCATTTCATAATATACCAACATAGCATAGCACAAGCGTAGCAAATTTGAAAGCGTGTGGCAAGTAAATGTCTGGAAACCTAATGTACAGTTTTGCCTCTGTGACCTTGAAAAGTAGGTCAAGGTCATCCACACACAAACAACCTAGCACTCATAGTAGTGAACCAACATACCAAGTTTAAGAACCCCAGCTTTCGCACATGGCAAGTTAGTCTGTCAAGTTAGTCAGTTTAGTCTGGAGACTAAAGTGTAACAGATAGACGGACAGACAGAACCCATTTCAAGAGAAAAAAAAAGTGCTAGTATATACAGGGATTGGCAGTGAAATCTGTTTCATAAGCCCAGAAACACTGATCAGATTAAAAAAGATTATCACTTGTTTCTTGGAACACCAATTAAGTAGGCGTATCAGAAGTATTTAATGACATTATTATTATTATTATTATTATTATTATAATCTCATCACAGTAGAGTTGGTGTGAGTTGACCCCAGGTGTGAGGGTGAGTGTGAATGAGTGAGGGTGTATGTGTTGCCCTGCATCGGTCTACCGAGTCATTAAAAGTGTACCCTGTCTTCGCCCAGAGTTGGCTGAAATAGACGCCAGCCTCCCTGTGGCCCTTGGAGGACTAAGTCTATGAATTAGCCTGATGTGCATGTCTTTGGACTGGAGGGAACCCACGCAACTTTAAGTAGGCTTAGATGGTAAATCTAGAAAGTACAAGTTATTTTGATTTTGATATACTGTATTAGTGATGCGGAGTGGTGCCCCTTGAGGTATCAGCCTATAGTCTCCAGATGAAAGCTTCCATTATCAGGCTAGGCAGCGGAAGACGCCAAAGGTCCGCACTGGACTATGGCTTTTATAGATAGATCCTGTATTAGTCCCGCAAGGGAAATCATTGCATCTGCATTTAACCCATCCAAAGTGAGCACACGCACACATGTAAACAGTGAGCACGATACTAGGAGCAGTGGGCTGCCGCACACATTGGGGGAAGCCCGGAGAGCAGCCGGGGGTTAGGCGTATTGCTCAAGGTCACTCTAGCCATGAATGTGGAAGAAGGGAAGATGAAGCTCACTACCCCATCATCGTACATTTGACTTGTTCCTCTATGGAGTCCATTGAAGGTTCTATGGTATTAACTCTTTTCTCTCATTAATCATAACCTCATGACCCCTTTTTAAAGGTATTTCTGCTTTTATTTTCACAACCCTTCGTGTTTTTTTTAACACGTGCCAGCCTTCCATGTAGAAAATCTTCATTCATTAATTGCGTTCAAGCCCTTGTCCTTACCTCCATTGTCTTGGAGTGCAATTATTTCTTGCTTCACTCTTGAAGACAACCAGCTGGGGAAATTCCCGTCAACCAAAATCCTTCAGTTGGTTGATGAAGGTAGTTAATTGTACATCCAGGTGATTTGTCTTTGCGCAGCTTTATGGATGCTTTTCATGATCGTTCATTCTTTTTTTTTGTGAAAGCAGGTGTGTGATTTTGTTGTTTATTCTTCCTATTCATGCAAATAATTTCCAAAGAGCTGTTTTTTGGTAAAATCATGGTGACAGAATAAAACCTTCTTTTGTAATCCAAAAAAATCAAGCAAACAAAAAACAAACAAACAAACGTAATAATTTTTAAAAATCAACCTGCAGTAAAGATCAATGTCCAACCTGTCGACTCAGCGTCAAATCTGTCGATTTCACAGTTTCCTTCCGTTCCAATCCACCTGCGTGACGTATCGAATAACACTCAGCTTATAACAGGCCATAAACAATCACTACAGTCAGGTCAATAGTTTCATGATGCTCATTGCAGACTTTATGTTTGTCTTTTAAAAACAAGGTTTGTGTTTATAGTGTAATTTACTCACCAGCTCTCTTTATACACACAACACAGGAATTCGCTTTAACACTGATATCGTGATTGGTGCTTTATCACCCGATTTCATAGATTTTGTTGATAGTTTCAACAAAGATAATTTACAATGTTCATGATTGCTGTTTGTTGTGCAGATAAACTCTGCACATTTCAAACAGATGTTTAGTATTGTTGTCTTCCTTATATATAAATTAATGGCCAAAGACAAGAGCCACAATCATACTATTAAGCCAAAGCCAAGGTTTGACTCCTCCAAGGCATGATGCCACCTCCTTTGGGCTACTTTGATACGAGAAGCTTTGGGAATTTGGTCTGACAATTACTTGAGGGCCAGCTGAGGTTAAATGGTGTGTGAGGCAATACCAAGGAGGAAGGAGGGGGCGTCAACTATATCAGACAGTGATTTTTTTTATTAATTTATTGCTCTAATTTAACATAAAAAATGATTCAGCTGAAAGTTTGTCAAAAGCGAAACTGTTTTATGCCGGTTCAATTTTTCAGCAATGTTATAGCCTGTTCATTTTATATACAAAAAAAAGTCTGTATAACTTGCTTGCTGAAGAATTATCTATTACCTCAGTTTTAGGTAGAATGCAAATTCTATACCATGGCTCCATAATGCTGCAGTTAGCATAGACTAGCTGTTGTGTTATATGTGGGCTTTCCATGTAAATCATTGTAGAAATACTTGTATTTGTTTGGTTTAAATAAATAGGATATTGCGGTGATGAGTATTTCATGTATAAATTGACAATTTTACACAAAACTCAAAAAATGGACCTGACAAAATTGTTGTCACCATTTTAGAACTGTGGGTAAATCATTTTATTTCAAGCAGGTAATGCTTGTTTAAACTCAGCCGTGGCAATCAACAGGTGCTGGCAATATAGAAATCACACCTGACACCTATTAGAATCTATAAAAGTTGACTCAATCTTGTTGTGTTGTGTGCGTATGTGTCTCACACCAAGTATGGAGAAGAGAAAGAAGAGCAGAGAAGTGGATGAGGACTTAAAAAGCAAAATTGTTGAAAAATATAAGCAATAGCAAGGATACAAGACCATCTCCAGAGATCTTGAAGTTCCTTTGTCGACTGTGCGTAATATAATCAAGACGTTCATAACCCATGGAACTGTGGCTAATCTCCCTAGACGGGAACGGAGAAGAAAAATTGATGAAAGGATGCAATGAGGGATAATTCGAATGGTGGATAAACATCCTCACTCAACTTCCACACAAGATTAAGCTGTTTTGTAGACTCTGGGTGGAGAAGTGTCAGCTCGGACCATACGTCATCATCTGAACGAGAACAAGCGCTATAGCATGAGACCAAGGAGAACCCCGCTGCTGACTAAGAGACAAAGTCAGACTGGAGTTTGAAAAAATGTACCTGAATAAGCCTCAATCCTTGTGGGAGAATATTTTGTGGACAGACGAGACTAAGCTAGAGCTTTTTGGAAAAGCACGTCATTCTACTGTTTATGGAAAAAAAAGAATGAGGCCTACAAAGAAAAGAACATAGTGCCTACAGTCAAACATGGTGGACGTTCAATGATGTTTTGCGGTTGTTTTGCTGCCTCTGGGACTGGGTGTCTTGACAGTGTGCAAGAAGTCATGAAGTCTAGAGACTATCAAAATGTTTTGGGCCACAATGTAGCGCCTAGTGTCAGAAAACTTGGTCTGCGTCAGAGGTCATGGGTGTTCCAGCAGGACAATGACCCAAAACATACCACAAATAGCACCAAGAAATGGTTGGAGGGTTCTGAAGTGGCCATCGATGAGTCTGGATCTAAATCCCACTAAACACCTATGGAGAGATCTCAAAATTGCTGTTGCAAGAAGGCACCCTTCAACTCAGAGAGACCTGGAGCAGTTCTCAAAAGAAGAGTGGTCCAAAATTCCATCTGAGAGGTGCAATAAATTTGTTGATGGTTATAGGAAGCGATTGCTTTCAGTTATTTCTTCCAAAGGGTGTTCAACCAAATATATGGTGTTGAGGCTGCCAACAATTTTGTCCAACCCATTTTTTGAGTTTTGTGTAAAATTGTGTTAATTTTGGCTTTTTTCTTCAACTTTTATGTGCTTTTCCAATGCACATCCAAGAAATAAACACACTGATACCAAAAACATTTGTAATTGCATTGATTTCTGGGCGAAATGGTGTATTTTCTGGAAAAATCCCGGGGTGCCAATAATTTCATCCATTCATTCATTCATTTTCCAAACCACTTATTCCTAATTAGGGTCGCAGGGAGCTGGTGCCCATCTCAGCCAATTCTGGGCGAGGGCAGAGTACACTCTAGACAGCTCGCCATGCCATCGCAGGGCAGAAACACACTGACGGCTATGCAGCCTACTTTACCACCAGGCCGCCACTGCCCATATAATTTCATCCATGACTGGATATATATATATATATATATATATATATATATATATATATATAATAATTAATCATAGTTAGGTAACGATATTAACCAAGCAGTCCAACATATATACTGGTATTTAACAGCATATCCACTATCATGTGTATACAGTATATAAAAAATTAGACTTGTATGTTCATGTGAACCCAGGACAAATATTATTAAGATAATTGGTGTAATGATTCTGTTCTTTGTAGTTATGGAGAGACATTCAACCCGATGATGGAATGCCAGAACATCGCTGAACGTATCTGTGATCTCAGCTCTGTGATGCTGGACATTCGATCCAAATATTTCATCAGGATTACAGCTAATGGGTCATGCCTGGGAGAAATCACGCACTTGGTGCCATTGGAAAAAAGTAAGACTGTTAAGACAGTGGAATTTTGGGGACCTGTCTGATCTATATATGTTATAAATTCATAATACGTACAAGAAGGAACTCTCCATAGATTATCTAGGATGTTGTAACTTTCTGCCTTCCACCTCCTTCTTTGTCCCTTTTTCTTACTTTACTTTTTTCTCTTTCTTGTCCCTGTCAGCCACACTGGAAGCTCCAAATCTGTCTGTGATAACAGCTGGGTCCTCTTTTACCTTAACACTTACAACTCCCATGGGGCCTCAAAACAACTCAATAAGGGAAATCAGCTGTTGGGAAAGGTGCCAGGATTCTGGGAAATCACCTGTTAACTTCATTGTCCATCTCACGCAGCCTGAGTCTGAAGCTGGAAAGGTAATGTCTACTCACATACTGCAATAAATATATGCTATGAATCTATTACTTCTCTTTCGTCCTCGCCCCTCATGGGTCGCCACAGCGCATCATCTGTTTCTATCCATCTCTGTCCTCCACATCCTTTTGTCTCACACCAACTAACTTCATGTCCTCTTTCAGTGCATCCATGTACCTTCTCTTTGGTTCCTCTAGGCCTCTTG
>JAQNCB010000004.1:4670521-4680610 GCA_030068295.1 Euristhmus nudiceps | reverse complement strand
TATAAGGCGCCCCCCCCCCCCCCCCCCGGCCAAACTATGATATATATATATGCCTATATAAAAGTGCGACTTATAGTCCAGAAAATACTGTAAGTCCAAGTGTTGTGTTGTACTCACTATGACTTTGCCGGAGACATGTTGAACAATGACGATGTCGTGACCCAAGACTTTTATGCTGACTTTTTTTAAGTAAGAGCCATATTTCGCCTCAGCAATTTCATTTTTAGTGACGATGCTGAACTCAGTGAGGCTTTTGTCTTTACCTGACGTCTTAACCATAGTGTAAGAACAGGTACCCTTGAAAGAAAACCTGCCTCCATCAAACGTTTCATAAAAAGGGTCTCCAATAACTTGGCATGAGGCCTCAGATTCAGGCTCACACACTGCTGCATTGTCCTTCACCACGCATTGTTCTTTTTCACGACATTGTTTCTTATCACAGGCATCTGAAATAGAATAAGTCATATCAGGAAAATTCATATTCATAGAGCACATTTACAGCAACAGCATTTGAGTCCAAGTTGTCTACAGTAAGGCATTTTGGAATGTCCCATGTGATGGGATAGCCCTGTTAGTGATGCTGTACCGGGCAACACTCCGTGTGAAGATATCATCATCACCTACTGAGTGGCCCACCCTCTCTGAGACTGACTGACCTACAGACTCCGTAATGATGTCATAGAGATGGGTGCTGCTACCCTGGGATAGCCACCTGCAGAGCTTTATTCACTGCTTCCAGTTATATACGGTAGCAACATAATAATGAAATTAAATTTACCATGAATGCATGATGGGATGCCATTGGGTGTGAGACAGACCTCATCTTCCCCACAGTTCATGGGCTGACATGAAAACTCTCCAGCCTTACAAGTGCATTTCTCTGTACAATCTCCTTTGATTACTGATTTCCCAGACTGCAGGAGGAAATAATTGACTTTCTTGAGTTTTATTTGGAAGAAGCTAGGTCAATCAAGAAATTGACTCGAGACTGAAAATCTATTCACCTCGTAATACCTTCCTTCCACCGTGCAGCCACAATCTTCTATAGGCTTGCAGTTTCCTCCATCAAAGACAAAGCCATAGTCACAATGGCAGCCTTCAAGACACTCTGGACAAATAAGTGTCTCAGTAAGGCTGGCACAAGTTGATGCGCAGGTGTCTGCACATATCTCATAGTGACTGTTCTGAGGACAAATCATTGCTGGAAAGAGAATACACCAAGAATGTATGAAGTATCCACAATACTCTTAAGTGGTTCATAATAGTCAGCATCTATCTAATGTCAATATGTCAGCTGACACTGGTCAAAGGCAGGGTACACCCTGAATAGTTTGCCAGACCATCATCAGCCTCCCGGCAACACTAATGGGATTAAGCGAATGAGTGAGTGAGTGAGATCCAAGGTGGATATGGAGTTTATCTTACCGTAGCTGTTATTTTAAGTCAAGAGTTATCCATGTGGAATAATGATTCATGATGCCAAGATAGCTGACCAATCAAATCATACCATACCCTTGTAGTATATACTAAAAGATCTTGCCCCGTATTATATAGCTACTTACGACAGAAGCTCGTATTCCTCCAGGTGCTGATGGAGACCCCAGCTTGCTGGCAACGAGCCACATAGTTTTGGATGTGGCTACAGACAACTGTCTTATCCACTGAATGTGAAGCAGCTTCCTTTACACATGCAAGGTAGAAAGGTGAACGTGGAACTTTGGAATGACAATTAGAGAATGGGCCTTTATTCAAAATTAATATCTTGCAGTCATTGACATTTGTTGGGCCTTCTGTTTCAGACCCTGAGCAGTTGGATCCTGGAGGACACCCTGTGTGACAGGTCACTCCTTCCACCATCACGTTCCAAGATTCCACAAATTGCTCAGCAGTGGAAGCCTTTTTACCATATGGCATTCGGAAGTCATCTGATTGTTTACCGTTATAATTACCACAGAGGCCTTGGACAGCATTTTTGTAAGTGGATGGGATCTCAACGGTGGCCACTGACACGGTGTCATAGGTCACCTTTAGTCCAAAAGAGGTCTCCAAAATAATGAAGGCACCACTCTGATAGACTTTCACCAGTCCTTCTTCAAGTGTTACTGGGAGAATAGCTTTAACACCATCCACCTGCCAATAAAAAAGGTTACAGGTACAATTATCAAGGGTGATTCTTATTATTCTTACCATGTTAAACACATATGGTTCAGGCATTACTAGAGGAAGTAAAGGTGCTAGGGATTTTTGCAACACAACCCTGTGAGCGCTGCTCAAAAATGTATTGGTTCAATCATCCCAATAGCATCACGAAGAGGCTGGAGCCAATCTCAGCCGACTCTGGACAAAGGCAGGGTACAGCCTCGAAGCATGCCAGACTATTGCAGGGTCAGCGAACACAAAATCATTCGGACTCATACCTAGTGGTAATTAGGAAGAGACAGTTAGCCTAATGTGCATGTCTTTGGACTGTGGAAGGAAACCGGAGAAAAAACCCACAGAAGCACAGGAAGAACATGCATACTTCATACAGAAATACCCCAGGACCTTCTTATTGTGTTGTCCTCGAGAGGTTGGAATTTGTGAAAACGCCAATAAGAATGTATTTTTTTTTCCTAATGCAAAGATTTTCAGCACCATGGAGACAGTTTAAGGACTTGACATCAAGTGTATTTATCTACTCAAAGGAGGTTAGATTTTTGTTTACATGTTTAAATATAGGCAGCGGTGGCCCGTTGGTAAGGAGCTGGATTACCGATCCCAAGTTTAGAGTTCAAGCCCTACTGTCAACAGTTGTCACTGTTGTCTCCCCGGTGCAGCTAACTGGGTTATGATAGGTTGGCCATGTCTCTCAGTGTCTATGGTGAGAGGGATGTAAAAACCATTGCTGACTTTCATCAAGAGTGCTGCATAGCCGTCAGCTTGTTTCTGCCCCTGCGATGGCTTGGCGAGCTGTCCAGAGTGTACTATGCTCTCGCCCCTAGTCAACTGAGATGGGCACCAGCCTCCCCGTGACCCTCATTAGGATTAACCACTTCAGAATATGAATGAATGTTTAAATATAGACGACGCAGTGATGTAGTGGGTAGTACGTCCTCGTCACAAAAAGGAAGGTCCTCGGATCTCGGCAATGTCATTTGTGTGTGAAGTTTATCTGTTCTCCTCATGTTTGCATGAGTTTTCTCTGGGTATTCCGGTTTCCTATATAGACACGCACAGAAGGCTAATTGGCTTTTCCAAATTGCACCTAAGTGTGCATGTCAATGAATATGTGAATATGTGTTGGCACTGTGATGAATTGGTGAGCTGTTCACCCATGCCTTCAACCCTGCCTTCACCCAGAGTTGGCTGAGAATTGTTCCAGCTGCCCCGTGATCATAGTAGGATTACCATAATCGGTTTGGAAAATGGATAGAGGGATGTTTAAATGTTCCTGTAAACTTACTGAGTAACCAAAACATACTCAGTGATCCTGCACCCCCCAACCCCAAGATGCACATGGTGGTCACTCCAGTATCTATTGTACATCAACTCGAAGATATTTAAAAGATGCAATTTGATGTAAGAAATTTACCCTTATTTCCCATGGATGTCCAGGAAGCAGAGCAATCTTATAATTGTCTACTTCGATGTTTATTCTTCGTGTGACCATTAAAGCAGGTGACACTTTCTGCACCGTCACACTGAAAGGTATCTTCTCATCTAAAGTCTTGACAGTTTCCACCAGTGTGTAAATACAGTCTCCTTGCACAATAAAATTCCTCCCATCATATGAGCGGTAGGTCCCATAACCCGAAACTGAGCAAGATCCCTTGCCTTTAGGATGACAGGCTTGAACCCCATCATGTATGACACACTTCTCATTACGACTGCAAGAGAAATTGTCTTTGCATGTCACTTCTCCTTGATCGTTGCAGACACATCTCTTCTTGCACTTGCTGTTGGGGAAAAAGACCTGTCCTAAGTTGTAGTACTCATTTTTATATTCACATCCGCACTGCTCCACTGGCACACAATCACCGTTGCTCAGGACAAATCCATCATCACAAACACAGCCTTCAATGCAGGGTTCACTCTTGCAGCCCGCGGGCTCAGTGAGGCCTTTGCAGGTCTGGGGACATCCAGCACCACATACATCATAGTGGCTGTTAGCTTTGCAGGATGCAGCTGTGAAGAAAGAAAGATGTGGAATGGATTAACAAGAATAACATACATATTTAAGTGAAGATATTGTCATAGTAATGGAGCAGTACTTACGACAGAAACTATCAGTTCTCCAGTTCTTTACAAAGCTGAGTGCAGTCTGGCATGCAGCCGTGTAAGCTGTTAGTGCATTGCAGAGGGCGGTAGAATGACCACCATACATACACATATCATACACACAGTCTTCATAAAACGTGGTGGGATCAACTTTGCTATGGCATGTTTTAAATGGGCCATTCACATCTTTAATCAGTTTACACGGTTTTTTGAAAGCAGGCTTGTTTCTCTCAGTAGCATCACATTTCGGACATTTCTGGCCCTCGCACGCAGCTGAACAATCAGGCTCATTTCTGGCTTTCCAGCTGTTTCCAAATTCAGTAGGGTTTTTTGTGATGGTATTGTTTGGGAATGACAGATCATCTTGTTTTTTCCCATTCCAGTTACCACAGAGTCCTCCTACCAAGTTACTGTATGTACTTGGGAGAGTGACTTTAACAAAGCTTCCCCAATTAAATTTCACTTTCATGCCAAAGTTAGTTTTAACCACTCCAAAGGAACCAGTGCGGAATATGGAGAGCTCTCCTCCCTCTGCCTCAAATGGTAAATTTACAAACAACTTGTTGACCTATGGAAAAGATTGAATATGCATTACTTTTATCTACTGTACAGTATTAAGTTTAATTAGCCCCAACAAGCACATACCTTTCAAAGCTAATAAAAATTACGTCAAATTCTTTGTACTTCCAACATAATTCGACATAAAATTCATATACACTGCCCAGTCAAAAAAAGTCCCACAATCTTATATTTGATATACTCTTTTATATAACTTTAATGTGTGTCAAGTGGTTGGTTGATGAGTCAAGTTTCAAGTGTGGCAGATTCGTGTTGCCACTGCTGGTTAGCATCGCTGTTTATACAGCTTCACGAAAGGGAGAGCCGAGTGCGTAAGCCCTCCCCTTGCCAGTACATAGCCTCTCGTCCAATGCGTCCTACATAGTGCCTCCTTGAGGCAACACATGGTATCTGGGTACATTGCAGTCTCAGGCTAAGCTACTAGGGACTCAGAGGTGGCTTGACCCCCAGATCAGCGACACGCAGGCTGACCAGCTTGTGGATACACGCTGGTGTCCGGAAATCAAACCCCAGCTATGGGCAAATAGCTCCAAGGGCTTGTGGATTCCTCGGGAGAGGAAAACCTAAGGGTGTAAACCCTGACAGAAAATCAGAAAGTCTGGAGTCCCCAAGGCAGTTATCACTGTAAAACAGCTTCACCTGGCAACTCCTGCAACTTAATTGGAACCAACTGTACTGACTTCCGCCTTTACATTGGACCCTTCCGGTGATATGGAGAGAGGAGACCCGCTGCATGGGTAACAGTCTGTCTGCTTTATTGTCTTACCCAGGCCCCTGCATACTGGAGAGGTCACTCCAGCTTTGCTAAACAGCATTGGCAAAACACAGAAAGCAGCAGATACCAGTGATAAGTCCTCATCTCAAATGGCATAGAGCTGGACGCCAGGAGCTGCTTTTGACGGTGGGAGGGGTCATCGTACCTCATTGGGCAGCTACCGCCCTCTTCAAGCTGGGCAGCCCCCAATCAGTAAGGTGCGTTAGTCTCACTGGGTGCGTGGGACTTAGGCTGAAAACGGACAAGCAGATTGTTAAATGGACACCAAACAAAAACATACAAAGAGAAAAACTTTGCCCCTCAAGCTGGGCACCTGGAATGTGAGAACTAGAACACCAGGCTTCACAGACAACATCCAAAACATCAGTGATGTCCAAAAGACTGCAGCCATTGACCAAGAGCTGAGCAGACTTCAGATGGACATAGGAAACCCGACTGCCAGTCCCAGGGTCTGTGAGAGAGAAGGGCTTTACCTTCTTCTGGCAGGGAAAGCCTGCAGATGCAACCAGAGAGCATGGAGTAGGGCTCGCTGTCAGAAACAACATGCTGGGATCCATCATTTCACCTACAGAGGGAACTAAGCAGATCCTAACTCTTCAGTTCAATACTCCAGCTGAACCGGGCAATTTCATCAGTGCTTATGCCCCAACACTGACATCATCAGATAATGCCAAAGATGAGTTCTACGAAAAACTCAGCCATCCACCAGTTTCCCGAAAAAGAGTTTTTGTTTGTCTTTGGTGACTTCAGTGCTAGAGTGATCATAACTCCTGGACCACGTGTCTTGGGAAGTTTGGTGTTGGGAGGATGAATGAGAATGGGCAGGGCTTATTGGAGCTCTGCCACCAGCACAACCTTTATGTTACATACACCTTTTTCAACACCAAACCCTAACACAGAGTAACTTGGAGGCATCCCCAGTCCAAACATTGGCACCAGATTGACTTGATTCTCAACAGACGCTTCAGCCTATCAAACATCAAACTCACCCGTGCTTACCAGAGCACTGACTGTGACCCCGATCACTCTGTCTGCTGCAGAGCCAAGCTAAGTGCAAAGAGACTGTGCCACATCAAAGCGGAAGGCAGACCTTGTATTGCCAGCAAGACAGGCAACCAGGAAAAGGTTGAACAGTTTGCTCCCATACTAGAGGAATCCCTGCTAGGTCCAGCAACAGCAAATGCCCAGGGAAGATGGGAACTCTTCAGGAACACTGTATACAATGCTGCTCTCAATACCTTTCGCAGGAAGACCGTCAAGTCAGCAGACTGGTTTGAAGCCCATTCTGATAAACTAAGGCCAGCAATAGAGGAGAAACAGAATGCCCTTGGCGCATATAAGGCCAGCCCCAACAAGAAAGACCTACAGACTCTTCAGGCTACATGCAACAAAGTCCAGCAGACCGCCAGATGAATACTGACAACAGCTCTGCACCAGGATACAGTTTGCAGCAGATATTGGTAACATCTATGATGGCATCAAGCAGGCCCTGGGTCCAGCCCAAAAAAAGACCACCCCCCTCAAGTCCGCCTTGGGTGAGATCATTCAGGATGAACCAAACAAATGGAGCACTGAGTAGAGCACTACTTCGAGCTCTACTCCAGAGAGAACTTAGTCACTCAAGACGCTCTGAATAGTCGAGAACCTCTCCATCCTTGAAGACCTGGATGAGGAACCAACAGCTGATAAGCTCCACAAAGCCCTGGACTTCCTTGCACCCAGCAAAGCGTCTGGAGGAGATGGCATCCCTGCTGAAGTACTCAAGTGCTGCAGTGAGACCCTCATTGATGAACTGCACAAGATCCTCTGTCTGTGCTGGAGGGAAGGTGAAGTCCCCCAAGATATGAGGGATGCTAACATCGTCACCCTCTACAAAAACAAAGGTGATAAGAGTGACTGCAACAACTACCACGGCATTTTCCTCCTCCGGAGAGAGACCTCGACCCTTTATTGTACGAGTTCACTACTTCAGGGTGAAGGAGGACATTATGCAACGTGCGAGACAGGTGGGTCTGCTCCTGTACAAGGGGTAGAAGTTTATGTTGTTCCCGGACTACACCAGCACCGTGGCCAAGAAAAGAACAGCGTTTGACGAGGCTAAGAAGCTGCTTCGTGATCGAATTACTCTACTCTTCCCCGAAAGCGTCAATACGCACAAACCAGACAATATCTTCACCGTTCGACTTACATAGAGGAACTAGACAGGGATGCCCTTTAAGTCCCCTGCTTTTTGCAATTGCCATAGAACCACTCGCCATAGCCTTGTGCGAAGACGCTAGCATTCAAGGTGTTCAAAGAGATCAAATACACACTGTCTGGACAGAGCTAGAATTTCCAGCATGTACACTCTTTTAAAGCAGAGGCGCATATGCTGGCTTGGTTACGTTGTATGGATGGAAGATGGCTGGATTCCCAAAGCCCTTCTGGACGGAGAACTGGCACAGGGAAAATGGCCCACATGTAGACCGCAGCCATGATACAGTGATGTCTGCAAGAGGGACATGAAGGCCCTGGGCATCAACTCAAACACCTGGGAGATTGCAGCGTCAGTTTGGATACCTGGAAAGAAGTGGTTGCCAAAGGCCTTTCTAACTTTGAAGGGACACTGGCCCAGCAGGCTGAGGCCAAGAGACAATGAAGGTAGGCTTAAGTAAACTGGGCAGACAAACTCTCTTCAGCCTTCATCTACTCCCTGTGCCAGAGGGACTGTCATTCCTTAATCAGACTGGTCAGCCACAGCCGACCCTGCTCACGACCTGGGCCAGCGTCACAGAATGCAGGACCTTAGTCTTCCCTGACTGAAGGAACCAACAACAATTTTGTACGTGTGGCATTAACGAAAAAACCTCCCGCACACATTCTTCTCACTTGCAATGGATTTATTGTCAACCTTTCGGTCAACCAACCTTCCTCAGGACAATAGTTTTTGTTGTACTGAGGAAGGTCAGTTGACCGAAACATTGACAATAAATCCATTGCAAGTGAGAAGGTCGCATGCGGGAGTTTTTTCATTACTTTAGTCCTTAGTTGTCTTTTCTCCTACACACCTGTTTACCTACTGGTGTGCAAAAGGTTTTTGTTTTGTTTTGTTTTGTTTTTTTCTCACTATATATTTGGCATTAGAAAAAAACCTCTTTTTGGCATTAGAAAAAAAACATTGATGTGATAACCTACTCATTCAGTACATTCAGGTCATCAAATGAGTTCAATTTATTTCAACATAATGTTAAGGAGCCTCGACCAGACCAGCTGAGGACAGCCCAAATCACAACACAGCCCCTGAAATTACCTGAACAGCAGGGGTAGTTTCATATTGATTTGAATATTTAGGTAAAATTCTCTTAGGAAAAGTAACTTACCTTCACTTTACCATAACTGTCTTTGCTCAGGATAATGTTGTAGCTGAATATGTTTATCTCCACAGTCTTAGTGAAAGAAACAGCCTTATTCTGTCCTCTGTTTTCATTCGTGACAAGAACCTCAAAAGGCACTAGTGAGTCATCTGCTGTGCTGACCAGTTTAGAAAGGTAATATGTGCACGTACCCTGGAAATCAAATGGCTTCCCATCATAGGTTCTATAGTGGGGATCTCCACTGCCCCTGCAATGCCCGTAGGATTGTGGATAGCAATCTCTTACACCATCCTGGATTCTACATACTTCAGATGCCTTGCATTTTGTGGGTGAACATTCGGCCTTTCCTGATTTGCAGGAGCATTTCGTAGTGCATGATTGGTCACCCCAGAATTTCTCACCAGGGGGGTAGTAGCGGTTCTTATAGCTACAGCCACACTTCTGCACTGGCACACATTTGTCTCCACTAAGGACAAATCCCTTATTGCACTGGCAGCCCTCCACACACATCTTTACACATATTTTCGGCACATCTTGATCCACACAGGTGGCAGGACATGCAGTTCCGCAAGACTCATAGTGACTGTTTGCTGGGCATTTCAATCCTGTTAACATATCAAGAAAACATTTATTGCACATTAAAAAATTACATTTAAAGACTACGCATTATATTTAGACTTGAATATTTAATTTGGTGGTTTAAAGGAGAAGACAGCAGATGCTGAAAGATAATCCCATTCAAAACGCTTATATTAAAACCTCTCTTTTGCTAAATCTTAGACCATTAGCTGCTATATTTTAATGATTTTAGGAATGGTTATTTAAAAACTGAATCTCAGAATGATGACATCAGCAAGGCCTAAGATAACATGGAGAACTATGGCTTTAAATATATATTTTTCGTCCTGGGTTTTTTGTGTTTAAATATATCAATCTTGGTGCATATAATGTTACCCACTGCACCGGCACTGCTTTTAATTCAAGCGGTTTGACACTTCTAGCAAAAATCAGTCAATAAATAGCATCTACCGTATTTTCTGGACTATAAGTCGCACTTTTTTTCATAGTTTGGCCAGGGGGGCACCTTATAATCCAGAGCACTGGTGCAACTGGGGGGGGGGGGGG
>JAQNCB010000004.1:4627489-4637924 GCA_030068295.1 Euristhmus nudiceps | reverse complement strand
AATATTATTGACATTTATTTTACATCATACTTAAAATTTAGAGGTAGGATGGCAACACCATCATATGACTCACACGACAGACAGAGAGCGCACGCTCTTTATTTTTCCGTACAAAATAGCACCCTGTAACGCAACACTGTATTTACATCAACTTATCGTATAAAATACAGGGTACCCGTATTAGTAGGCATCTCTGGGTAAGCTTAGCTAGAGGTTACGGTGAGTCATGCCAATGGGTAAGTTTAGCTAGAGCGTGCAATGAGTCATGCTAATAACTAGGTTTATCTAGTGCTAGTGATGAATCATGCTGACTGGTGAATTTAACGATGAATCATACCAATGGGTCATCTTTGCTAGAGTTTATGGTGAGTCATGCTAATGTTCAAGTTTAACTAGAGCTTCTGATAACTTGGTTTAGCTAGTTAGCGATGAATCAAGCTAATAACCATGACTACCTACAGTTAGCCATTGATGATGCTAATATTACCTGGATTATTCATTTACCTCCCAGCTTATACATGCAGTGCATGGGCTTTTTTGTGCTCTAAAACTATGTTAAAGGATTTTAGTTTTTAGCAGACAGGAAGGCAAGATTAAAAACTTCTAATGATGAAAAATTTTAAATGTTGCATGGAAAAAAAAAAAATTATGAGCTGACAATATATTTCAGCTTTTTCACCCATTTGCTCATACTTACATGCAGAGGCTGCTCTGCTACCACCAGCATCCTGTGTTCAGCATATTTCCTCACGTATTCATACACGTTCTGAGGCGTCACAGGCATGCTGCTCCCTCCCGCCAACAACTCCACCTGATAGTCATATGATCACAAATTTCAACTGTCAGGACTCTCCAGGGTTAAAGGATCAGAGCAGGATCTCTCACATACAGAGAATCAAGAAAACTGGTGCAAGAATAAAAACAATATTTCTTGAATAACTTGAGTTATCATGCTAATAACCAGGGTTAGCTATCAATTTTGCGAATAAGGGTTAAGTAAATACCAAATGACTAAAGAACTCGAACACAACAGCGACAGTCTGACTTGAGAACATGGGCAGATAGAAAATGATAATGAAACGAGTGACGGAATAAATAACTAATCCACATGTTTTCTGTACATCTCTACAGACAGAGCGAGAGCGGAAGGCTGTTACCTGTCCGGATCCTTCTTCTTTGCAGAGGTCGATGGCGAAGGCGAGGTCCATTGTGGCGAATACAGCCTCTGCCTCACTTGCCTGCGAGTGGCGGATCAGCTGCCGCAAACTCTCGTACATTACAGGATCAAAGAAGGCAAAGTCATGCCAGTTCACCTGCACCACACGCAAGCACACCCAATCAAGTCACGTCAGCTTCTACTGCATCAAATTACAACTAATCGGGAGCACCAGGCCTGCATACTTTGTGGGAACATGGTTTCAGTAAAAACGTTTCACACACCTTTCTACCCAGCAACACTTTGATCACGTGCCTATTAAGGGTGATGGGGCAAAGTTCATTCTGCAGGAGACACAAGCCGAGTATTCTGGACAAAAAATATTAAAAACCAGGAGATGTTGGAGAAACTGACGGCAAATCAAGAAGAAAACATCACCGGTGTTTTTACCGATCACACAATATGTCGATAAATAAAATCATCTTCCACATCCTACCTGCCGATGTTACGGAAGCAGTTAAGCCTGGCCTCTGAGTTTTTTCCAGGCCGGGGTGAGTAGAACCCCCTTTTCCCAGGCTGGTAAAACAGAGGCGCATTATCATCGCCATCATCCGTATCGTCCAGCTCCATGTCAACCACACTTCGGGTCGAGGCGTGCCTCTTCCTGTTCTCCTGCTGCACAAACACACAATGGGATACAAACGACTTCTGACCAAATCACTACTATACGCCTGTGCTATATTGTACCTGTGCTTTTTCTGGAGCGTCGAGGAGCCCGAGGTCCAGTATGCTGTCAGCACCATTTTCCCTACAGACAAGAGTCAGAGGAATCCTGACACCGGACGATTGGTATGAAAATCACAGATATAAAAGACAGAAAAAAAAGGATTGTGAGAAGGAAGTCAGTACCTTCCGTGTGTGATGAGGAGCTCCATGGCCTCCTCCACACGGGCTCGGAGGGAATCCTCGCTAGCCAACAGCAGCAGCAGCTGAGCAGGTGAGAGTTCCAGCAACATGCCTGTGATTTTACTAGCAAATGCCTGAAGAGGGAAAAAAAAAGACATGCAAGTTTTTCCATCGTTATTAAAATTATAATACATTTTAGCGTTGCTGTAGTTCGTACAGAGATGCAGAAAACTCCTTGGCTTCGTTCTGCACTTGAGTCCAACAGGTATATCAATGGGAATGATTTTACACTGTGTCACTGGTACACAAGAATTTTCTTGAGTGTGTGCTGCATGCGAGCAAGCGCATACCGGCTGCATGGCATGGACACGTGGGTACAGACGCTCCCCTAAAGCCTGTCTGTGGGCAGGCAGCGGGTCCGGCTCATCGCTGGGATTCCCCTCTGACGCAGGACGGAAGGGCCTGGTGTCAATAGACAGCTGCCTCCTAGAATCCCTTTGCACACAAGGACATAGAACACAATTCGGAAACGGGAAGGTTTTTAAATTCATTATTACCCTCGCACTTTTTTTCATACTCTGGCCATGGGGGCGACTTGGACTGCAGAGCAACATGTATGTGAAATTACTAACACATTATTATATAAAAAAAAAATGAATGAATAAAAAATAACTGGTAACCATATTTCACATGTTGATTATTTTCGCACTGGCAACCACACGAGGGCGCTCTTGGGTTGTGAATTCAGTCTAATTTTGCTGAGATGCTTTGTCAATAAGACTCTTACAGCACCGGAAATTAAGTCAAAAGAGACCTTTATTGTGAAAAGTATTAACATGAAGCCTTTTAGTTCTTGTTGAGATCGGCTACTTGACAGAAAAAAGTTTTGCTGTTTTGGTCAAGGCTTACCCTCATTTCCAATGATCCGGAAAGACAACGCATTTATTAGGAACGTTTTAAATAGAAATATAAAACAAGAGAATGGCAGTGACTGAGAGCACAACGCAGCGACTCTCTACCATCGCCATCTGAGACCGGTAAAATAACAGAGGCTGCAGATCAAAGCTAAATGACTCCTCACGCAAGATATAGGGCAAATAATATACCATAGACTGACATGAGTCTATTTTAACATGTTTGAGCCAACAGTCTAATGTTTCCGTGGAACTATAGTAAAGGTGAGACTGCACCTTTTGTTTTTCCTCCCCACTCGATGTTACATGCAGAGTAGGCAGAAGTGGTATATGCACTGCGAGCGCCTCACAAACCAACATTTTCGTTATGCTTCGTCACGTCATGTTTTAGTCGCCAAAGATCCATTTTTAGTGCGTCATCATCACGTTGTCTTCATACAAAGAAGGTGTGTTAAAATCGTTTAAACAACACTGCCCCCAAAATGCAACCTATACTCCTAGACTTATGTTTTGTTCTTTATTATGCATTTTTTGGCTGATTCGACTTGTACTCCAGAGCGACGCATAGTCTGGAAAATACGGTAGTACTTGTACTCAATCTAGTCTGGAGTAGGCTTTAAAAGGAACAAAGCACACCCTACCTAATTTTTATTTTTTTTTCATATTAAGTAACAATAATGCTGATCTCGATCTGATCAGCAGAGATGACGCTCAGCCTCACCTGTCTCGGTCCCTTCGGGATCCTGCCCTCAGGCCACCACTCCTCCTCTCCCTCTCCCGGTCTCTGTTTCTGAGGCGCTGCATTAAATCTGCACAGACATACACACAGAGAATCAGTTACATCTATATAGAGTAGATTACATAGTACATACTATACACTATTTTTTAAATCTGGAGGAAGGAATTAAAAAAGGTCAGGAATAGCACAAACCCGATACTTTATTGAATTGGATATCAGCATTCTAAATAGTCTGACGTTATTGATAAGAGGGTGGAGCTTACTGCTGGCCTGCATGCCCTTACTGACGCTCTGTACACAATCCAGGTTGGGAAGTTTCTCGTTGGACAGAAAGGCCTGTGCGATAGCTGTGTAGAAGCTGCGTGCCACGCCGCTTCCCTCGCCAGGTTCGTCCTTGAACGTGACCTTGACACGATGCGCAGCCATGGGCGTGCTGGTGCAGCGGCGCCCGAAGTGTGTGTTGAGCTGACGCATGGTCTGCTGGATGAGTTGGTCGCGGTCACGGTCCACCTCCAAAGTCAGATCTCGGGACTGCATGTTCCGCAGCTTCTCCATCTCCCTGCGAAACTTTGACTCCTTCACCTCGAAACCACCCAGCTCGGTCAAGATCTGTAGACCACAAAAGGGGTTGTGTGTGAGGAACCGTGAGAACGTGACAGCTCATAGGGTACTATATTAGCCAGCAGATTAGGGTGTGGTTTCATAAAACTTACAGATCCAGGCTCAGCACCTACGTCCTCCATGAAGACGCGGCCGAACAGCTCGAGGGACAGGCGCCATCGTCCCAGCAGCATGTCGTGGGAGATGACCATGCCCATGAAGCTGCAGTGAGGACTGGAAAAATCCCAAATACGACAAATCACAACACAAGCAGATGTTTAAATGTTTAGGAACAATAACACAACCAGTTAAGCAGGGATACGTCGATGCTGCTCACTCCCCATTATGAGGAACGGCTCCTCTCATACAATAAAATTCCTATTCTTACATGAATGTAGGAAGGGGCGGGCCTTCACTCTCTGTCAATCCGATCTCTGCGAGAAGGCTGCTCTTTAACTGCGCAGCAAGATCGTGGGGGGAGGGGCCAGGCTTAGAGACGTCTATGTCCTGCACCGTCGCCTGCTCTTCTGTGCCCCTCTGCCGAGACTCCATACTCATAACGTTTTTCATATTGGCAGAATAAGACATCTTTGTGGGCAGAATCTGGAGAGAAGCAGTGAAGAATTATGAAAACTTAATCATAAACCTCCATAACTAGAGACACTACTACACTTGTTTTGTCTTGGATTTAAAAAAAAAAAAAAAAAAAAAAAAAAACACGAGTTTACCTGTAAGCAGTTCATGTCCACTGTGAGATCGGACAGCCCTTTGCTTGCGATGTAGGAGGATGAGTAGAGGCCTTGACTCGGCCGGCCAAACAGGTCCTCCTTCCTGGCATTCGGCTATTACGAGAACATACAAGCATTGTCTCACTCCAACACCCTCACCTCAATCAGATCATTAAAACTCCAACCCCACATCCGACACGGTTGGCTTTGCGTGAGAAAGTGTGCGCGTGTTTACCTGAAGCAAGTGAGGCTGGTCCGCCAAAGGGATAGCCTCGGCTACGGGGACTTCGAAGGGATTTGGCGGAATGCAACCGAGGAAGGTCATGGAATCGGAGCGGCGGAAGAATGGGTGGTGCTGACCCGTTTCGGCAGGAACAGGCTCCTCCTCCTTATCCTGAAGGGTGGAGCCTATAAAGAAAAGACACACGTACGCATTATTCCGGCCAACAAGTTGAACAGATGCTTTATACAGATGTTCCACATCTCGCCTCATCTTAATTTGCTGAACCACTTAATCCTATCAGAGTCATAGGGAGGAGAAGGTGGGGAACAGCTCACCAGATGAACACAGGGCAACACACACACACCTAGAGGCAATCTGGAAAAGTGAATTAGCCGAACAGGGTAAACCAGAATACCCGGAGGAAACCCATGCAAACTCTACACAGACACCTAAAACCCAGGACCCTCTTGTTGTGAGGCGGATGCACACCATGCCACCCTGATGAAATTCTGAGCACCTGAGAATAAAAACCCCTCTGATAAGCTAAACTCACTCTGATTGGTGTCCTCATCGTTCTCATGTTCCGAGTCCTCATTTTCCAGTGCGAGTTCCAACGGGTCACGATTCCTACGGAGCAAACCACAACAGCAAAGAGTTAGAAGTCAAAACGGCTACAACAGAACCTAAAAACTGCATGACATCTCTATCCCCATACAGAGCATCCAACCTCTTCCTGTCCATTTGAGTGGTGTCTAGCGTGGTCTGGAGGTTCATGGCTTTTATCCAGTAAATGAGGGCCTGGAAGACGTATGCCACGTGTTTCAGTGAGCACACATCCAGCACAGGCAGCACGTCTGAGTGCTCGTCATTGTGGGAGCGCATCAGGGAAAGTGCGTAGTTCAGGAAGTCTCCACGTGCCGACATCATACCCTGACGAGCGGTCAGCAGAGTAGCCCCCCCACGCCTTCATGAGAAAAATCATTAAATCAATGTTTCAGCAGACAAGTAGAGATGCTCCTGATATTGCACAGTGTCTGACCTGCGTCCGTCCAGCGCTCGCAGGCTGGCCTCTTCACGTGCAGTCAAGCGCTCCCTGCGGCCCGAGTGCTGCGAGACATGCAGCGGGTGGCTCGGGTGCCCGGGGTCTCCTGCGGAGGACAGAGCCGAGCCGTAGCGCAACTGAGCCTCCGTTGAGTCCATGATGGACACCATCCAGTTCCACGTTGGCACCAGCTTCTCCTCCACATAGTTCTGGAAGATCAGAAATAAAATATTCATACTTTAAAACGGTAATATCCTGCCACCCTTTTTTTTTTTTTTTTTAAATCTCACCTGAAGATTGACAGCATCCTGGTAGGTGAGTTTGACAGCAGCAGGATACTGCGAGTAAACCAGGTGGTTATATTTAGGGATGAGGCTCATGAGGTCAGAAATCTGGCGGATGACTATGCTGTAGGCTCTCGCCAGGCTGCTCGCGGAAGTCAAGTAGCTGCTGGAATTGCTGGCCTCCAGGGCCGCCGCAGCCGCCGCCGCACTTGTGCTGATAGCACTGCTGCGGCGCAGGTTAGACGGGTCGATGTAGATGAGGCCTGCGGAGCTTGCTATGAGACAGTCAGGAGCATTTACAGATATGAAGACATACAGTTCCGCTAAAGCACACGCAGACTAACCACTGGTCATAAAATTCGAGGCCATTTCGACCAAACACTCTGCAGCAATGTTCCCTCTAAGCTGCGCGCGTGCGCAATTGCCCACTGGCGTTTCGGTCGCCGCGCAGACATTTTGCATTGCGCACAAAAAATAGAAATCCCACCTGAAGTGAGAATAAAAAATTATGTACCGTATTTTCCGGACTATAAACCACTACATTTTTCTCCTTTTTTGCTTTGAACCATGCAGCTTTTCTATTAATTTTTCTTCAGCCCTCAAGCAGGAAGTGCAAAAACGAGACAGGCAGCGTCAAACCAATTATAGAACATCACGTAAAGCTGTGTACAGTACGCACGCGTACCTCCGCCACGCCCCCAGTAGCTGGGTATACTGTACTGCCGGTGTGCTACAAAACCGGACCTCCGAAGATGGCACCAGCGAAGAGACATGAATACAAGGCACAATTCAAACCACGGGCAATCTCTTACGTGGTCGTAAATGGGAAGAGAGCAGCCACGAGAGAATTCAACATCAACGAAGCTATGGCGAACAATCTTTCACCAAGACTGGGAGGCAGCGCAGCACGAGTTATGCCACCATCTGTGAATGGATTGTGGATGCGTTTGGAATGGACTGTTTAGCTTCCATGAGGTTTTTTTTTTAAATATGCACCACAATAGAGCTCATCCACACTCACTGTTTTGCTTCCGTGAGTGTGTTTTAGCATGCGCGTAATGATCCAGTATGCCTTATGTATGGTTCAAATACAGAAATAGAGCGAGTAACTGAGACTGCATCTTATGTGGTGCGCCTAAAGGTGCGGAAAATACGGTAAGTATCTAATTTCTCAGCCTGTATATATAGCCTATAGTCTGAAGCGGCTTATATGTGACAAAATAGCTATATTCTTTCTAATTCTTTTAAATTTTAGTGGGTGCGGCTTATATTTAGCTGCGCTCTATAGTCCGGTAAATACAGTAACTATTCAGTCTGTGCTATTTTGGAATGTGATTCAATGAGTGAGGGACAGCTGGTTGCTCCAGCCAATGATGTGATTCACATACGTACTGACACATCGAATTCACGTAATTGGGAATGACAACGTCCTTACCCACCACCTGTGTTTTTAGCTAGCCAATCGGTGACTAATGTAAAGAGATAACGACACGCGAGATACGCTGCTTTTGTTTAATCCTTTATAATAATGGCAAACCGAACGAGCAGACACATCCCCTCAGGAAGCCAAAGTTAAAAAGAAATGCAGGTTTTTTTTTTTTTAAGATGGAATGGCTGTCAGTTTGTGAAAACAGGGGGGGGGGAATGAAACGGTGATATTTTTGAAGCGCATGAAGTCAAAGCTGCAAGCAGATGAGGCCATCAACCTGGACAACGTGTACAAACACCAGAGAGACGAGAAAACCAGACGGGAATATTAAGGGGAACATTAATTTTTTAATCAGATTTATGCTCATCTAGTCTCATTTATTTTGAATTTACATTTATGGATGTTGATCATTAAATACTATAGTTTCTGTGAAGTAGCTAACAATTGTGTCATTGTATACTATATTTTGCAGAGAAAGAGTTACAGGACTGTCTCTCAGGCCACAGTAGGACCCTCTCTCCCAGTGGATGGACTGCAGAACCCTCTTCCAGACCACAGTAGGACCCTCTCACCCAGACATTTCAAACACGTACTTGTATTACAAGTCAGAGCTTCACAAAGAAAATTGAGTTTATAGTTGGCTTGGTTGGAAATTTATGTTTTGCTGTAGTTAAAAGCAAACATGTATATTTCAAAGCGTGTTATCATAGTACACAGGTTAACAAGTATGTTGTCCTTTTCACTGTAAGCTTGGTAAAGCACTTAATTAAAAGAATTCTAACGGAAATATAAATGCTGCAATTTGATACGATTAATAAATCGTGCTACTTGGATGGATGCGATACTGGCCTGACCACAGTGCACATGTCTGATGTTGCTCACAGTGGTCCAAGGGACTGCTCAAGGAGTTCATGTGTTTGCTCAGACACATAGAAAATTAGAAGGAACATCTTCGTCATTTCATAAAATGCTGAAACGAGTCTAAACACGATCCTACCTGCTGGAGTGGAGGAGCTCGTGGGGGCGCCACCAGACGTGCGCTGGCTGGGAGTGGTACGCACGGCCCACTGCATGGAGCGTGGAGCCTGCGCAGCACTGTTGGCATGGGCAGCACCCGTCGTCCTCTCCAGAGGTTCATCCAGCATGTACGTCTCCTGATCGACTTCGTCGCTCTGACTGCTACTGCTGTCCGAGTCACTTGAGTCGTTTGACTGGGAGTCATCCTCGGAGAAGAAAGCAGGCACACTGCTGGCACCTTCACAACAGAAATCCGGTTCAGGCTTTACCATATTAACTGGTGGGTTTATTATTCGAATTTTGCTTTTGATGTAGCAGAGAAAATCCAAAACACGAATAAAACCAGAACATTTCAGACAGGTGTGTCCCGTGTTAGCAATAAACTTGCGCAATGCAAAAATAAAAAAAGGCTCAAAACAATGTGTGTCAAAGGTTTTGTTAGAGCAACATTCTTCAAATCAGTTTAGGCAGTTAAACATTAAAACACGAAAGCGTTTTATTAGTACACAACGCATCAATAACCGCTTTAAAGACTCTGCTTTCAAGTCCCACACAGAAATGTTCTGCACTTGCAGCAAGACCCAAAATATCATTAATCATTAGTTGTACATTTACTGTTTTCCAGACTATAACAACAGCTTTAATATCATATTAACTTCTATTTTAAATGGCTAAAGGTTCATATCGTTTAAATCTCTAGATTAATTTATTGTCGCTTGATTTTGTTTGAATGATTTGACAGGCAGTCACTTGAAAACCAAGTCTCAGAATGATGAGGTCATCAAGGCCCACGTGAACAGGTATCAGATTCTGATACATTCGCACCACTCACGGACTGATTTTCGCCATTTTCCTCATCAAATTTACTCAAACCCACTTCCCACCAGTCAAGTACTGCTTCAAACCAGGGATTGGCGTATGAATGCACTTATCCCCTTTATCATGCACTCTGCCACCACCCACATCTTAATGAACTGCTGTGCATGCATATTCACTCAAGCGATGACTGAACGGGAGGTGAGCATATGCCAATCCCTCCCTCCCATAAGAGCTCGGCCAATCAACACCCCACTGCAATGTAGACTCCCAGTCACAGATGGCTGGAACATCAACCCTGACTCAACGTTGTTGATGCACCACTTGAGAGCCTGTCCTTTCCTGTACAGAGGGAAATTAGACATGCACCAATATTCATATATTTAAGCACAAACGTCTAAACAGCTGTCCACTCCACAAACACTCTTGTGAAATTTGCCGACGACACCACTGTGGTAGGCCCTATTAGACAATGATGACCCAGAAAGGAGTTCCAGCACCTGATAAACTACTACTACTTTTCTTTCGGCTTCTCCCATCAGGGGTCGCCACAGCGAATCATCCGTTTCCATCCATCCCTG
>JAQNCB010000004.1:4586510-4597745 GCA_030068295.1 Euristhmus nudiceps | reverse complement strand
ATAAAAAAAAAAAAAAAAAAAAAAAAAAAAAAAAAAAAAAAAAAAAAAGGTGGGATAACATTTATCTAAAAAAAAAATAAATAAATAAAAAAAAAATAAAATAAAAAAAATTATAAATTACAATGAAAAAAAAAAAACCTCTATCTGAATGAATAAATAAGATGAACTAATTAATTAATTAAATGATGTAAGCAGACAAATTCTTTGCTCACATCACATAATACAAGAATTTCTTACTGTTTCACTACAAAGTTTATCAGTAAAATCTCATGCACCGTTCAGGTAGCGAGTCCTCAAACATCCAGACTTCCCCCCTCAAAACAGTTGAGATTTGCCATGTGGCACTTTCTTACTTGCGAGTTTCTGTAAGGTTCTGGTTCATTCCATTTCCACTGATAAAGTTCACCTTTGGAGCTGACTGCCACGAGCTCGGAGAACATCGCCCCGATACTCACGAACCTCACACCATCCTGTACGAGCAGAAAATAAAACACGTCATCAGAGGAGAATTCCTTCATCTGGTATATTTCTACTGTTCTTGCACATCAGATTAAGTTCTAATATAGAAACCTGCTTTATAAATACAACATATGTAATCCATCATTACTTAGTACCACAACACAGTGGGTTAAAAAATTATATATGAAAAAAAAGCACTATACTGGATGAAAATCCCAGTTTGATTGCAACACGTGCTTACAACTTGAAATTTTCTGGAAGGATGTTATGTAACCCTGTAGAGGCAGTAAGAGGTAGAAGTAAGCAATGAAAACAATGGCGACATCTTTATGATACACTGTATAGTTTTTCTGAAGCAATATTTAGTAAAAAAAATCCAAACTTGAAAAAAAAAATAAAAATTAAAAATCCAGGACCCGGGACACCTTACAGCCAAAACAGTTTAATCCCGTCAAAAAAAAAAAAAAATTAAAAAAAACCCCTCATGTCTCACCTTATCGGGCCACCACTGCAGCTCTTCTCCGAGAGTGACGGGGCTCTGCAGGGGAACACTCTTTTTGTCCAGGCTCGGTTCTCCGTCCCGGCTGGTGGAGCCACGGTCCGCGTCGAAGGATGCGCCGTCCAGCCATCTCCTCTCGCGAAGCCTTAGCACGGACTCCCGTTCGCGCAGCAGCTCGGAGTCACGCTCTAAGGGAAGAAGGAGAACTGGTATGCAATAGGGTCACACCAGTGGGATACACATAAGCCACTCTCTGGGAAAGACCCTTGTAATGAAACAGATGAATAAACTTGGCACTATTTACTACAAAAAACATTATATAATAATAATAATAATTATAAGAATAAAAAATTGGAGCAGGAACGTATTTTCCGGACAATAATTCATTTTCTTTGCGTGACTTCTTTTTCTTCCAGCTGTGCATGTTCATCTTTCCTGACGCACTTAAACATCCCATAATTCAGACGTCTTGTACTGTCTGCATGTTCATCCATGGGGGGATCAATAAGTCGAGATGCTTTGTCGTGAAGAGTATTTTTAGAGATGGTAAGGCACCACAGTTGTTCCAGCATGCACTGGAGGACGTAGCTACATCTCAGGTGCGAGCTACGCCGACAAGACTGCACCACCCAAGTCATGATGTGCTTGGACTAGCATGCGTTTTACAATCCGGAAAATACGGTCGACAAAAAAGGCACATCCTGAGTCTGCTTGTTCTTTCTTTGCCAAATCTTTACTTGACACCCTTTCCTCCCTCCAACCACAACTCCTCCAGTTTAATGCAGGGCAGTGGAAGCTTAGTGGTTAAGGTGATGGGCGACTGATCTGGAGGTCAGCGGTTCCATCCCCAGTATTAGGCCCTTAACCCTCAATTGCTCTGTTGTACTGGGGGGAATAGGGGGGAAAAAGAAAAGAAAAGAGATAATTCTAAGTTGCTCTCGATGAGCCCGTCTGCCAAATCCTGTAAACTTAAAAAGGCCATTTGGTTTCTGGTCGATTACCACAGCGATCGCCCAAACCTCCAGACCGCGGTGATATCTGGCTGTATTATACAGTAGGAACATATTTGGCTGGTTGTTGGAAGTGTCCAGTAAAGCCGGACAAACAATGAGATATTTGAGGCTACAGAATCCCCCATGTCCGGGCCTTTCTCAGAGGGCTTATTAAAAGAAACGTCTGGGACCATGCAGCGGCGTGGACGACACACTCACTCGCACATAAAATATCGGCATGTGCTGATAAATAAAATGAAAATGTCAACCTCTAACCCTGTAAATTCAGCTGGTTTGCCAAGGTTATATTAATGGCCTTGTTCTAAGATTTAGAGGAGGAGTTTCAGAGTAACAATTCTTCTGCTGCAGCAAAGTCATCAGGCAACATGCTTGCTAGCTACCATGACAACTTTTTGGATTTTTCCAATATTTCTTTTCCCTCCCTTTAATTTAGTCATATCAAATTCCTGCACATCAAGTATCGCCTTCCCCATCAAATGGCCACCAACCAGGGAGGGACACAAGCATGAAAACGCTCCCTCGGCGACAATGTGACACTGCCACCCGTCCCTTTACCACCTGCTGCACATACGTATTCAGGGTCGGCCGAACACACCAGGACGGAGAGTACTGCCCGTCCTCTCATACAAATAAGCTCATAGACATCCTTGATTGGCTGGTAAGCATATGCCATCTTCCAGTGAGAGCCCGGCCAATTAGCTCCCATGGACTCCCGGTCAAGGACGGCTGTGGCATCAACCAGGATTTGAACTGGTGATCTGGTTGATGCACCACTTGAGAGCTTTTTTTTTTTTTATTATTATTTCTTATTATTAATCGTCAAAAAGATAGCAAAGGACGCGCCACTGATCCAGCAGGTCACCATAACGGAAAATACGACTTCATCGACTCGAAACAAACCATAGAAAATGAATTGAAGTGTGCATCCAAGAAAAAACATGGGCCTACCAAGCTTGGTGGAGGTTTGTGCTCCCCGAGTGCTCTTGCCAAGCTCCTTCCATATTATAAGCAACAGGTCACACAGTAAATCATTAATCAAAATAATACCAACACTTATGAATATAAATGCACTGAATAATTCATCAGCACATACCGACACCCAGACTTCACAAGTTCAACAAAACACACACAAAAAGTCACAATGAATTCACAGATTTTGTTACTTCTCAATGTTTTTCTTTCCCAATTTCTAGCACTGAACACTGATATGGGAATCATGTGACTGAAATCCCTGATCTGATCTCAGAACACATGAATGCTTCACCCATTACCTCGTGAAGAGCCGAGGCGTGACAGCGATGAGCGTCTGAAGGACGGATAGCCGAAGTAGCTGATGTCCTCGGAGAACATGGCATCGGCGTCGATGATGACACTAGGGTGTGCGGAGTGGATGTCAGCGTCTAGCAGTGACATCAGGTCTTCTGCAAAAGAGTGCACTGTTCACAGCTGAATTCGAACACGCTGCCCAACACATTTTCAGGCGGGCCAAGCTCTATCTCCATTCTCATGACATTTTGTACGAATGTGCATTACCTGGTCATTATAGAACAAGTACACCGTGTTTGTCCCACACTGCTCCTGAAATCTCAACTCTTATTGATTCTCATGTACATATTCATGATCAGGTGGTTCATACATTTTAGAAGCTGCTGGCTGCTAAAAAACATCTGACAGTGTTACCCACTGAGTACAAAATCCCAAGAACAGGGCACGAATCCATCAGCTCATACAAGACAAGTTAACAGTAATTATAACAGTATACAGATATTGAACTGACAAGTCAAGAATAAACCAGTGAACCGCTGTATAAAAATCGAGATCAGCACAAACAACACGAACCTCGGTCGAACGGACTGAAAGGGGGGGTGGGGTGTCCGTTAGAGTGAAGCGGTTTGTAAAAAAATCAATTTATATTTTACCTGTACAGTAAATACATTATACAGTAATTCATTTAACTGGCGCCTGAAATGCTCGACAGCACTACGCGCGCTAGCAGTGTGGGGATAATGGCCGCCGGCGCTACCGCGTAGTGCTGGCGGCGCTACCACTACACGCTAGCGGTATGGAGATAACAGTCGCTGCCGCTAGCACTACTGGAGATAATGTCCACGTAGTGCTCGCGGCGGCAGACATTATCTCCACACTGCGTACTTTCATACGAGTACGTACATTAGCTTTACTAGAACCAACATCAAACTGCACAGTAAACTTTTGTAACTTTTCTTTTGATTTCTAATATCAGTTATCGTTTGTTTTTTTTAACTCCAAATTCTTCACAAACTCGGCACAGATCAGCACACAGCTCAAGGCTTGTAAACACTGGCGCACTCATGACACCTACTGGCCGAAATCCGAACCATCTTTTAAAAATAAATAAATAAATAAACAAACAAACAAATAAAAAAAAATAAAACTTTGGGTTGTCCGATCAAAACGAAATCCGTAAACTCGCAGTCCGTACGAGGGAGGTTCAACTGTCCATCAAATAATCAGCGGCTCGTTCAATGAACAAATGGTATAAACTAGTGTTTATTCATATGCAAATCACTTTCATATTCCCATCGCATATAATGTGCGACTTTTCACAATACAACATCGCCCCCTGTGTGGACTCATTTTTCTTTTGCTTCACGAAGAACCTTGTACCTTGAGTGACAGACGTACATGTACGCACGCTTATATTAAATAGGGGGTTTAATTTAAGATGTTTCACCTCCAGGTAGGTAAGACTCGCTGGCTGTATCGTCGCCGTCATCGCCGTCCTCGTCGTCTCGGCTCAGCAGGTTGTTCACAGCCAGGTTTACGTCCAGGTTGGTGCGCTGCAGCTCACGGATGATGACGCTCCTCGATTTACCTTGTAGAACCACTTGGGCCTAAAAATAGCAAAACGCATCAGACTACAGGAGACGGACATCTTCGCTTTCCTTTCCACTTCAACAAATGATCAAATGTCATGTGTCCATGACCATTTTTTCCATAAGATTAAACCTATCGGTGTGCGTTACCTGAGAGATGAGCTCTTCAGGAATGACAGATGCTGGAATGACGGGTTGTGGCTGGCTCCCCAGCAGCCCCGACCCCCTGTCTCTGCCCGTACGGATCACCCGAGTCTGTCTCCGTGAATCACGTGCTGCGGCACTTGACCGACCGGAAGATGCTCCTCCTCCTCCGCTAGCTCCTCCTCCCCCTCCACCGCTGCCCCCACCTCCTCCCGTCCCTCCGCCGCCACTGCCTCCGCTGCCACCGCCACCTCCGCCAACTCCTGAACTCCAGCGGCTCCTGAACAGAGATGTACACACGTACGCTATCAGTCAGGGATAGCAGAGGGATCCGCGACAGTCTACACCTGTTTATCTTAAAGCTTTTTCCTGCTCATACATCACGTCTTTGGGCTCATTCTTTGGTTCTAGAATTTGCAAACGAAGATTTAATACCTACGACATACATGGCAATAGACTTCTTATCTTTCAAATAGCCCTAACAGTGACTTCAGAGTAGGTCAGCGACAACTCAGATTAAACATGGTCATCCCTACATGAGATCTACGAGGAAGGGGTATTTTGATACATTTCTTTCACAATACAGCAATAACAAAATTAAATCAATATTTTTGCATTAAAACATTTTGTCAATTAACATTACAAACACTTGGGGTTTGTTTAGGACCCTGACTGTACTGATAGTCTTTCCGCTTAAGGAAAAAAGGAGGGAGAGAGAGAGAGAGAGAGAGAGAGAGAGAGAGAGAGAGAGAGAGAGAGAGAGAGATATTAAAAAATAAATAAATAAATAAATAAAGTTAAAACACACGTCAGGATTTTGCTGCCAGGTTTCTGAATGCCCCCCTGCCATCCACTTACCCAAGGGTGTTGCCTGCCAGTCGGCCCAAAGTGTCAGAACCAGACAGGAACCAGGGCGGATCACTAGTCCTACCTGGCCTGGAGGTCCTTCCTGTCCCTGAGCCACTGCTCAACTTTGAACTGGAAACAAAAGACCGGAGATTACAGTTACATGAATTGCAGCCCCACACTTTCGGGACTATTGAGTACAGCCTGGTAATACCAGGCATTGATATATTAAATTTCTTCTGTCTGAAAGCGAAGGGGAGAAAAAAATTCGAGGGCTAACTAACATGGCAACACCCTTGGATATGTCAGAACCAGCTGAAAATCTTTAGTCAAAGTAGAGGGGGTGTGGGGAAAAAAGATGACTGCTGAGTGTGGGGAGAGCCATAATTAATAAAATGTGGATAATTTCAGGTTTGGAAGTAAAACAAAAGTGGTGCAATAGCCTAGATGTCTGTATGGATGACACTGGGTAAAAAAAAACAAAAATCCACGAAATTATACAAGTAGTACAAGAGCAGCATTCTGCAACCCAAAGCAAAGGCATTTCATTCCAGAGCAGCAATACAACATCCATGCACTTCAAAAAAAAAAAAAAAAAAAAAAAAAAAAAAAAAACCAAAAAAAAACTTTCAAAGGGTTTTCTTCTCCCGCGCGCCGTCGCCCTAAATCCCATCGGTTTGATGTTGAGCTATAAAATTTCTGTTCACAAATCCTTTACCACCACTACTCCAGTTGTCCACTGGGATGTAAAGAATTTCAGCACGGAGCGTATTCATGCACGCCTTAAAAAATACACATCATCCATACATCTTTTAATTCTTTATGTAACATGATCAACAAAAACATTTCTCAACTATAGAGAAAACACCTACTTAAAAAAATGGATTAAAAAAATTCACTACATGCAGGAATAAAAAGAAAAAGGGGAGAAAGAAGAAGGAAGAAGGGAAGGGGAGAAAAAAAAAAAAAAAAAAAAAAAAAAAAAAAACCACTGGAAGTACATTTCTGGATAAAAATCAAAGAAAATCCTGAAGTACTCCAAATGCAACCAAGATCGGCAACCCTTATAAGAGGCGTGCATTACATCCCAGACGAGCGGCTCAGAAAACATGGAGTCTCACCCGTCGTTTCCGTCAGGCTTGCCCAGCTCCAGTCGATCTGGCTGCACAGCGAAGCTTATCCTGCAGATCCGTCCATCCTGTAACAGAGCCAGGTGTCATTTCCTTCTATGTTAAAAGCCGTCCGAAGATAAAGATATGAGCTTGTGCGAAAACACCAAACAGGTTACCTCAAGCAGGAAGCCAGCGTGGTTTGGTCCGACGACACACTGCTTCAGCGTGGCCTGTTCCAGCAAGTTCAGCTGTGGATGACTGCAAAACAAGAGGAACCGATTTCGTCAGAGGCAAGTTTATTTAGCAAACAGAAATATAGAACAATTCTGCTTCCTTTGAGTCTTGGAGAGATTCAAGGGGAGAAACTGGGAGAGGCGAGCAGAGAGAGAGAAGCAAGCAGAGTCGATGTCATACGCAGCATAACTGCTCACCTGTTACAGTTGTACTTGTTGAGTTTTTCAGACACTTCCCGAAGTCTGTAGGAAGAATTAATGATGCATGAGTAAGAGCAACTTTGACCGTGACTCACAATAACGCCTTAATATGAAAAAAAGACAAAAGCAAACAATATTCAGATATTAGCCATTATATTAATGGCTCTCCCAACAAGTCCAATAAACACACACATGCAGTGAATACAGGATCAGCCCACATTCAAATCTATTTTCTAAAACTCTCACTGAGTAGAAATTCAAGAAAAGGAGGCTGATAAAGAGTACTACATTCAATAATTCAGCAGCGAGCAAGAAAAAAAAAGAAAGAAAGAAAAAAGTAAACAATAAAATTTGAAGTGAATGTAGTTTCCTTTCAGCATCTTTTCCACCCTGAGATCTGCAGTTCTCCACAATCACAACTCAAATCTTTCAGCAAGTCGATGATGGAGAAAAATGATTGCCCAGTATCGTGATTTATGAAACGTCACTCTGGCTCCAAACCCCTCACAGAATTTAAATTAAGTGCGTGTTATGGCAGTCGAACTCTGTGCCCCTCTGCCTCTTTGCCAAAATGTCCCAGCAGTGTCACATGCCCTATATGCTTTGATGAGTGGCACAGAGTGGCATTTGAACACACCAAAAAAAAAAAAAAAAAATTTAGATCCTGAGAAAAAGTAAAGTGGCTACTTTATTCTTTAGTACCATCCACATAGGAAGCGATGATTGAAAAGACCATTGCTTTTCTGCTGAACATGTGATTCCCCCTGCAAGGCAAGGGAATAAATGTCTCCAAAGTGCCGTGAGGTCTTGTTGCCTTGCCAACCCTCTCGCATTCCCTCTTACTAAAAATCCTCCCAACCAAAACTGAGTAGCATTGAGTGAATTGCCTACAGTTATCTTTGATAGCAGCTGTCAAACAGCAGCATCTTTCATCTCTGATTGGTCAAATCCAGTCACTTAAAAGATTAGCTCAGTTGGAACCCCCCTTCCACTCTGGGAAGTCAAACCCGCAGAGCTACTAGCATCAACATGGACATTGAGTGTTTTTACGCCATAGATTCGATCTTATCAGACAGGTCAAAAGGATAGAGACCTGACTAAACAATCCGTTCAGGTCAGGGGATGAGTGGAGCTAATAATGCCATCTTGCAAAAAGTTCTCGTGACTGAATCAGCAACAGAAAGCTTAGCCGCCACTTCTGGGTGGTGGGTTGCCGCCCTTTACTCACGCCAATAAGCAAGTTAATACTATTGGCATACGATGCAATACATGATTGACATTTCTTAGTAATATCATGCTCGCAACCTGGTTTGCATCCCTTCAGCTTTCCCACTGATGGTAGAAAACCTAACGGGGGAAAAGAAGCTGTTGAAAGTATGCAGTTCTTGGGGGTATGGGGTAGTTCCTCTCAATAGATCCTTAGAACTCCGCCAAAAAAGTCCATTAAATGAAAAGCAGTGCCTGCTTCACTTTAGATACAACTTTAAAAAAATTGCTACCATTGTGGTACTGTTCACTATTTTGGGGCAGACTCTATTTCCACAGATTTCTTTGAATGCTCGCATGCGATGAGACACTGTCCAGGTGTTTAAGTGAGTCACAAATGGTGGACACTAATTACACAGTGTGGAGAAAACCATGCTGCAGTTTGTATATACAGAGGAGGAAAGTACAAAAGCAGTGTCGTCGCATCCCAAAGACAAAAATAAAACCTCACATAAATAACCGCCTGTTCACCTTTTTCAGGCCGGACCTGCTCAGATGTATCAATTCTTTTTTGCTGTGCAGCACCTTGATACAAGCAGCAGCTTCCTGAAACCCGACATCTGCTGAATAAGTGAACAAAATCATGTAAGCTCTAAAATGAAACAGCATTACTGTTTCCTATAGTCACTGCGCATGTGCTAAAAATAAATAAAACCCTTGGAGACTGGCTCCCGAGTGGCGCATTGGCAAGGTGTGTATGACCATTAACCCACAGATCGCAAGTTCGAATCCAGGTTAATGCCACTGCCTGAAGAGTCTTAGTCAATCAGGTCACAGTGTACAGGGCTTGTGGTTTCTTTGTCAACTGGACTGGAAATTTGGTTAAAGATGTTTCGCTACCTATCCAGGAAGCTTCTTCAGTTCTAAAAACTCATGCAGGCAATCAGAATTTATACTCTGTGGTTCAGGACTCATCCTTCCTAAGTGGTGTTAGTTTCACCTAGGCCATGGTCGTTAGATTCTCTGTCCCTGAACAAAGCAGGGGTGTAAGGGGGAGGTTGTTGGAAGTTTCACTCTGTGGATGGGAACAGAAAGGGGGGTGGGAGTGCCCCAGGAATTTTGCTGCAGTTTGGCTGTATAAAGATTCCAGCACCGAGCAGTAAATGTGTGAAAGATGGTGTCTTAGGCCTCCCCCTCTTATTTATAAGACAAAAATGTCCAGATCTTGGCCAGGGAAGACTGGTGGTTTGACCGTGGAGTGAAATAAGCCATTTTTGTGAACAGGGAACGACCTTCTCCTAATAGTAAGATCGTGCACGGTTTTGTGTGCCTTTTGGAAAGCCACATGCTGAACGTTCCGGAGGGGACCTGGCAGGACTTCAAGCTGCAGACCCTCAGTCCTGTACACCGCTGCACGCAGCAACAGCGGGTGCCACAGCGCCTGGTCATCCTTGGCAAGCACCTCACCACATTCAGTTATGGGATCCACCGCAGCCAGCCATCTGGCAGGTCGCGCCACAATCACCACGGTTTTCCGGCCAGTCCGCCTGGAACCGTTCCTCGGAGCGGGAGCCGAGGATGTCACCAAGCACCGTCCGCCACCCGAGCACATCTTCCACGCCGACACCATCATCGTCCTCTCTTTCAGGACGATTCCACACACCGGTGAGACCGCCTCACGGACTTGGTCTAAACATCCACTCGGTACGGTTTCGCATCAATTCATTTTAATTTACACAATTTTTCTCTTTTTTTTTTTTTTTTTTTTTTAAAAAGACACTACAAGCTTTCTTTTTAAATGAAAATGACATGATTTGGCATACAATTAGTCATTCTATAACACACATGAAAACTTTAAACCAGTATTGTAACCACTTCCGGTGGAGTGATGGGCAGAATTTTATATGAAAAATGCAGTCTGTCAGTGTTCCAAGACGAGTTCAATGAATGCAAAACAGCGCGAGCCATCAGAAATCATCATGCATTTCGAGTCGATGTTAGGAACCTGGGCCAACGTGCGGTTTTAAATGGCTGATAATTGATTACATACAAGTTACTCACATAAAACATGGACATACGGTATGGAAGGACATTGGTCAAAGAAACAGTGATGGCATGTAGGCATTATGTTCAGCGACATGTATTTGCGCAAAATGAATCACACTGCCTGGAAACGGTGGGCGTGATCACGACTGTTCTATTCTCAGTGGCAGTTGGCTAGCACTTCTAAAGTGATTGGCGGGCATTCTGGATCACGCCTGTGATCGTACCCGTTCCTAGAAATACCCTGTCTAGTCCACAGCCCAAAGAAAGACATGGACATCAGGCTATTTGGCTGTTGAGTGTGAATGGCCGAGTACATGTTAGCCCTGCGAATGGTCGACTGTTCAGGGTGTACCCCACATTCACAACATACTGGTTGAAATAGGCACCAGCCTCCAGGTGACCCCAGTAGTAGGAATAAGCAGTTAAGCAAAGGAGTGAGAGTACCGTATTTTCCGGACTACAAGTCGCTCCGGAGTATACGTCGCATGAGCCAAAAATGAATGATAAAGAAGAAAAAACCATACATAAGTCGCATTTTTTGTGTGAAATTTCACAAAAATCGGGACAAAGAACAAACATTTCAACTTAAAAATGCAATTCTTAATAAAAGCAATACAATAG
>JAQNCB010000004.1:4576139-4586410 GCA_030068295.1 Euristhmus nudiceps | reverse complement strand
GGGTTGGATTGATACATTATGATTATGTTACAATTAAATCAATTAGTCTACGATTAAAAACCTTAAACAAGCACACCACACAAATGCGTTCAACGACCATGTAAACAAACCAACTCTATGTGTGTGTGGGGCACGGTCTCGACGTCACAGAAGCGAGGCATCATGGGAAAATGTCAGTGTATACGGACTGAATTTTTTGCTGTATTTTCACTAATATAATTACAAAATGCATCTACTCCCCCCCCATGTTGAAACGTGAGGTAAAAGTCCTGAGGAAACATTCATTCAGTTTTTGAATTAGCGTTCTGCTTTGCTTTAAATTCCTGGATCCAGATTGTGATTAGAATTTGTTTTTAAGCAAGCTGCGAGTTCTTGCCAGGCTTATACCTGATTCCTCCATCAGTCCCGGCATTGCCGTCCCACCACCCCCAGTTCTGCTAGCAGAAACAGTTATATAAAGACCAGGGAGTTTGGAACATGTTGTAATTTCCACAAAATATAAATACTCCTATGGCTGTCATTTGATCATGCTCCTTCACAACATGACATCCATGTGGTCAAAAAAATCACCAAGTTTGTAGGAAGAGAACTTCTGATTTCAGTCTGAATTAAACAAAGTTCCAGGATGAATAATCACAGAGTACCACTACTACTCTTCTTTCGGATTCTCCCCTCATGGATCGCCACAGCTAATCATCTGTTTCCATCCATCCCTGTCCTCCACATCCTCTTGTCTCTTCATATCCTCTCTCAGTACATTCATGTACCTTCTCTTTGGTTCCTCTAGGCCTCATGCCTGGCAGTTCCAACCTCAGCATCTTTCAACCAATATATTCAATATCCCTCCTCTGTACATGTCCAAACCATCTCAGTCTGGAACCTCTGGCTTTGTCTCCAAGACAAATAATCACAGAGTACATCAGAAAGAAATCCTGTTCACTTGACGATTCAGGACACATTTATATGAGACTAAATGCAGCAGCAGCAGTCGAACCCCCCCTCCCCCCCAATATGAAGCGACATCTGCATCACAGGCGCACATCCAGACAGAACCAAAAATAAAAAGTTGTTGCCTGCCGTGACTGGCAAGAAACTGTCGGTCATTCAATCCGTATGGACAAAAAAAAAACCCAGAAAAGCATCTGATAAATAGGAAACTGTCCCAGGACGCCATCACCAGGGTAGTTTAATCCTTAAGACAAGGCTTTGGAGATACACCAAGTGCTTGCAGATGATTAAAAAAAGAAAAAAGAAAGGCAATGCTGTAGTGCATTTAATCAGTTTTGTGTAAAAAAAAAAAAAAAGGGAAACAATTGTGAATAAAAAAAATAATAATGAAACCGGTTCAAGAAAAATCTCCACTTCATCCACTAACTGTCCTGATCAGGTTTCTTTATTCCCACCTGGCTTGACAAGGCTGCCAAATGAATCAGAGGAGGGGGGGAAAAAAAAAAAAAAAAAAAAAAAAAAAGTAATTCAAGCTGTATATACACGAAAGGCACCTGAAGCGCAAACTTCTGCCAAGCTGAAAAAAGCAACAAAGCACAGCACGTCACGCTGAGCCTGCTGTGATACCACACTTCACATCCTCTCTCACAATGTTAAACAGTCTTTAATTCTAAGTCTTTAATAAAAATTCCCGGATAGAGACTTGAGTAAATTAGGGCCAACAAAAACACAACCTTGTTGGTGAAGGCAAAAATTATCAAAACTACTCACTCACTCATTTGCCAGAACACTTACTCCTACTCCATGGGGAGGTCCAGGGAAGGCTGGAGCCTATCTTAGCCAACACTGAACAAAGGCAGGGCATACCCTGAAAAGTTCCCCAGACCAACGCACCACCAACACTAATGCAACCATTTTACACTCACACCAAGGGGCAATTTGTAACCGCCAATTAGCCTCATGTACACGTCGTTGGACTTTTCAGAGGAACCAGGAGTACCTTGAGAAAACCCACACATGCACAAGGAGAATAATGCAGTAACATACAAAGGCGATATCAAGAACAGGAACGACATCCTGTACATCACAAACACCAAAAACCCCAGTGTTCCATCAAACCCGCGTCCTTTTTAAATGTACAGAATGGGTATTTCACTAGTTATATTACCATTTAGCTGCATAATAGCATACCGCTCACAGAAGTGTTATAGCGCAGCTGAATTCTCGTTTCTGATTGGTCAGATAGTGTGACAATTTTCCATAATAGCCACTCTGAAAATAAGGAGGACAAGAAAAGAACCCATCGAATGTAAACTTAATCTAAGACGACAGGTGCTACAAATGAAAGTAGGCGGTGATTCTAGTGAATGGGAAGGCAGTGAAAAGCAAAACCAGGCTCACGCACCTATAAATAGCACATTCTGTTTTATCAAAAATGGCAAGACATTTGAAAGAGTGAGACTGACAGAGACGGGGAGATAGATATGTATGAAAGAAAATATAGAGGCTGTTGAGGAAATGACGAACGCAAGTGAGAAAAGGAACAAACCAACCAATCACAACTTAAAAATTCTACCGACAACCCATTAAGACAGCACTAATGCCAACCTTTCTGGAGGCACGGACCAGTTTAATGTAAAACAATACTTTCATAGACCGGTACAGAAACAACTAAAAACAAACTGTGTAAAAATACAACTCACCATCCGACTGGATTAATGGGAAGCTCTTCAAAGACGTTTGTTTTTTTTTAAAACTCATTTTTGCAAGCTTGTAGGTTTATTTTTTGATGTACCGCATCAGATGACAAAAGCATTTTTTGTTTTGATTTTTTTGGGGGGGATTTCCCCCCCATTTTAGTTGCATCCATTTCCTACCCGTCAATTATTACTATCACACGACCACCACCGACCAGGGAGGGGTGAAAGCATGCACACGCCCCCACCATGACATGCAATGCTAGCCAGCCACCTTTTCTCCAACTGCGACGCTATTTGTATTTGGGGGCGGGCTAGCACAAGGAGGGAAAACACTGTCCGCCCCCTCTTACGAATGAGCTCACAGACACCCATGATTGGTTGACAATCACAGTGAATGACAGGGAAGTGAGCGTATGCCATCCCTCCCTCCCACGAGAGCTCTGCCAATTAGCTCAAATGGACTCCCGGCTGCGAAAGCAGTTTTTCAAAATAAAACATCTTTCAGATTGATCGTAAATACATTTTTCAAATTCCGCCTTTGTGAGGTCTCGGTACAAAATGACCCACGTATCGGTACCAGGCCAGGGACCTCTGCTTTAATGGCTGTCAAACCACACGTTATAAGAGGAATAACATCAGACTGAGCACTTGTACAAAAATAAATCTTTCATATTGGTCACAAACCCATCACTCCACCTGTTTGTTGATAAATCTAAAACAGCACACCACCAGGTGTTATGTTTAATGTAGCATAGTCGTTAGCATGTCCGCTTCACAGCAAAGCGGCTCCGGGTTTTCATAATTTCTCACAGTCCAAAAGGCATGCACATTAAGTTAATTTGTTGTTCCAACTTGAACCTAGATGTGGAGGTGAGTGTAAATGGTTGTGTGTTGGCACTGAGGTGGGCTGGCGAGTTGTTCAGGGTGTGTCCTGCCTTCACCTAGTGTCAGATGATACACACCAGACTTCCAGTGACCCTACTGGGATCAAATGCCTCAGGAAATTAGTGAGAAGTCAGTGAGTATTCTGACTCACTATATAAATATACTGTGTCAGTTTTTGATATGTAAATAAATAAATAAATAAATATACACTGCCGCCCACTACTACTTTTCTTTTGGCTTCTCCCCATCCCAATTAATATGCAAAGTAATATTTAAATATCTTCATGACGTCACAGAGTGCGAGCTCCTTTCTAATGAAATGAGTTGGCAGCTGTAATGTGTCATGTAGAGGGAAAAAAAACGAAAATATACACATATAGGCCAAAGCATAGACAAAAACCGAGAAGGGAAAGGTTAAAACAAAGCGACTGGAAAAATGACAAGGTGGTGTGAACCAAATATAAACTCCTCACCCTCAGGGCCATTAACATGTCTGTGGTTTGCGCCTATGCTATGCTAACTAGTCGCCTAACCGGCCTTGTTTTTTGTTATTGTTGTTTTGTAAAAATAAGCCACGTTTAAACTCGCAAATAAAGATATCCTATATATCATATCTACAAGTTTTCTGAGAATTTTGAACAATATCAGTAAAAGCAAGCTTTGTAAGTATTCTCCGTCCTGACAGAATTAGCCGTAAAGCATGCATGGCGACCTTTGGGGGATTTTCGTATTCTCCAATCAAGCTCCATTACTCACGTCAACACCTTGAAAGAACCTCAAATTACAACACCAACCCATATTTCACATTCGTGAACACTTTTTAACCCTACAAGCTTTTTTTAATCAACACTCATCTTTTCCCCTCCCCCATCCCCCAACCCGCATTGTCCAATCATTCCAGTTAGCTAAGCTAAGCGTTATGCTAGCTGTATTTAGCATCAGCCGCGATACCGATTCAGTCCCAACTATCTCTTTTACTGAATAATAATCATAACTTTGCACATTCAAAAACATTAATAAACAACACAACATCCAGATACATGTATGTTAGACGTTCGTTATTGCATTTAACCACCACACCCTGGACACAAATATTGATTTGTTTGCCCAAATTACCTGTCATTGAGCTGGTCCTCAGTCCCGGGTAACGGGTGCACAACGAAGTGGATAGAGGTCATGATTTTAATCCAAAATACCCCCAAAAAATGACAAATGATATTCCTAAGTGGGTATTGTAATGCTTTACGAAGTATCCGTATATTATTTCATTACCACTTATTATCAAACATCACAAAAATCCAAAGCTGAACCATCCAAAAAAAAAAAAAAAAAAAAACTCCTACAACAATCCACATGCCGCCATCTTAACTCTACTGACTCGAGCTGCTTCGTTATTTTGTTCCTCCTGCATCCCTCTTCCGGTTCGGAATAGACACGCCCCGTTTTGACTCTTCCGCACTGTGATTGGTCAAGGTCTCGTCCCGCCCCAAACAAGACCGCATTGCGAATGCTGATTGGATAAAACTGGAAAACGTGATAAGGAACTGGATTGGATTTTGAAGCATGATGATGATGACGTTCATGATGATGATGATGATGATGATGATGATGATGATAAATAGGGATGAGAAGCAAAACTTGTAACCATGTGCTTAAATTTTTGTATGTGGGTTAAAAACAATTATTTGCAAGGCTCGACCGCATTAATATGAATAATTCTGCATTATGGGTCACCTGATTTGTATATATTTGTGTTTAAAAATCCCCCCCTCCAATATTTTCTCATGTACATGTGTACAAAATAATAATAATAATAGAGTGAGGTTATATCTTCAGCATGTATAAAACATGTATAAAACATGTACAAGTACTGGGTGATTGTACAAAAGTGTACCCTTTTCCAGTGTGATTATAAAATATCAGAAGAATTTAATTCATAATTATATTTGTATAATCAGGATTCTGACAAAAAAATGATTTTATCCATACATCCATCCATTTGCCAGACCATTTAATCCTACTTGGGTCAAGGGGAGGCTGGAGCGTATCTCATCTGACTGTGTGGAAAGGCCAGCACGCACCCACACACACAAAAGTAGTCCCATGTGGTATAAACTACATGGAAACATAAGTTAACCACTTTGTATAATGTGCTTTTAAATTTTCAGAATTGAAGAAAATATTATGTGTAAATAAACACACACACAAAAAATATTATTTAATTTTTCCATTTTAAAATGTAATAATGATGACACTACCTGTTCCAAATGTCTGTGTTAGCCACCAAGGCCGACAGCCAAGTTATCCCATGGCAATGACACAATACCAAGAAACATTTGATGGTTTTCCACCAATCAGAAATTAAGAAATCTTTTGAATGAATAATAATAATTTTAAATTCCCAGAGAGATCCAGTCAGATCAAACCATTCCTGTGCAGTTGGTATTAATGTTGTATACCTGTCTAAGATTCTTAAATGCTATACATACTTACTAAATGTTTTAATAATGTTCTTGGTAAGCTGGGAACCTGTTTAAAAACAGAAACCACTAATTTCATAATGATTTCTATCTGAAAGAGGTAATTATGCTTAGCCTGTTCAGTAGACCAAGACTATCATGTTCACATGGAGATGCTGGATGCAAATTAGATATCACAAGTAAAAAACTAAAAATAAATTAATTCAATATTGGGTTTTAGTTCCATAAATGTTTTTTCCTGCTTGTTTGTGTTTATGTGTTTACGAAGACGCATCTCTGGCAGGTGTGTGATTAAGATGTTGATTAAAAATGTAATTAAATAAGCTAACAGCCACTCTGCATCCTGGTCAAGTCCTCAAATCTGGTCATAAATTTGGAGAATATCACGAATGTCATTCTTAAAAAAGTTATTTATACATACATATATATAATGTGACGCTTCATAGGAAAATCATGGATAAGTCGCCAGCCGTAGTGTTGTGCTATGGGCTCTTAAAGAAGGAGACAAACATAACCTTATTAATTACAGACCAGTATCTTTGCTTTCACAAGTTTCTAAAGTGCTCGAAAAATTGTTTATTGAAAAAAATAATTTGTTGAATGAGAGCCAGTATGCCTTTCGAGCAAAGCTTTCTACAGCTTTAGCACTAATGAATATAATAGAAGAAATTACAACTGCAATAGACAATATGAAATACACAAGATGAGTGTTTATTGATTTAGCATTTGAAACATTAGATTATAGTATTTTCATTTCTAAATTGCATGCATATGGTTTGAGATGAGTTGCTTTAAACTGAATGAGAAGATATTTAGACAACAGATTACAATATGGAGAGTTTGCAGGTAATACATCAAAATGTTTGAAAATTTAAATGTGGAGTCCCACAAGGTTCAGGCTTGTGACCAAATTTTTTTTCTTTGTACATCAATGATATATGTGATGTTTCAAAAATATTGCAGTTTGTTTTATTTGCAGATGATACAATGTTTTTAGTTCAGCGGATGATTTAAAAGCTTTAGCAGAAAGCATTGAAATTGAAATGGTTAAACTCAATAGATGGTTTGATGTAAATACATTATCATTGAATTTGAGTCAAACTAAGTTTGTGATTTTTGAAAATCGAAAAAGGATGGAAATGTTTCATTGTCCTTGATGGATATTTTATAGAAAAGGTGTCTGAAATTTGTTTTTTGGAAGTGGTAATGGATGATAAACTGACATGGAAATCACATATTGCATACATAAAAACAAAGATGTATAAAAATATTTCTGTTTTGAGCAAAGCAAAATATGTATTAGTTTATAAAGCAAAGAGGATTTTGTATTATTCACTCGTTTTGCCATATCTGAGTTATTGTACTGTAATTTGCAGAAACACATATGTGAGCAATATAAAGCCATTACGTGTTTTGCAGGAAAGAGTTATGATAATTATGCATAATGTAGATTTAAGAGAACATACCAATAGGTTGCTTGTAAAGTCTGGAGTATTAAGACTTCAAGATTTACAGTATTTTCTGGACTATAAGTCACACTTTTTTCATAGTTTGGCCAGGGGGGCGACTTGTACGCCAGAGTGACGTATATGTGAAATTTCTAACATATTATGATATAAAAAAATTAAAAAATAAAAAATAACTGGCAACCACATTTCACATGTTGATTATTTTACCACTGACAACCAAAAGAGGATGCTCTTGGGTTGTGAATTCAGTCTAATTTTGCTGAGATGCTTTGTCAATAAGACTCTTACAGCACCGGAAATTAAGTCAAAAGAGATGTTTATTGTGAAAAATCTTAACAGGAAGCATTTAGTGCTTGTTGAGATGGCTGACCCAGATTTCCAATGATCCGGAAAGACAGCATTTATTATGAATGTTTTAAATAGTAGTATTAAACACAGAGTACTAAAAACATTAACAGTATTAAAAACAGAGGCAGTGACTAAAAAGCACGGTGAGAGGACATCACAGTGACTCTTGCTCTCCATCACTATCTGAGACAGGTAAGTAACAGAGGCTGCGGGTTAAAGCTAAATGACTCCTCATGCAAGATATAGGGCAAATAATATACCACAGATTGAAATGAAGAGTCTGTTTTAACATGTTTGAGCCAACATTCTAATGTTTCAGTGGAACTATATGTTACTGTGTGTAAAGGTGAGACTGCACGTTTAGTTTGCCTCCCCGCACGGCGTTATGCGCAGAGAAGGCAGAGATGGTATATGCACTGTGAGCGTCTCACACACCAACATTTTCGTTACGCCTCGTCTCGTCACATCATGTTTTAGTCGCCAAAGATCCATTTTTCGTGCGTCATCATCACGTTGTCGTCGTACAAAAAAGGTGCGTTAATGAAATCATTTAAACAACACTGCCCCCAAAATGTGACCTATACTCAAGTGCGACTTATGTATGGGTTCTTTTCTTTATTATGCCTTTTTTTGGCTGATTTGACTTATACTCCGGAGCGATGTATAGTCTAGAAAATATGGTAATTAAATTGCAGACATTATTATGTACAAGCAAAAAGTAGATTATTAACTGTAAAATTACAGAAGCTGCTTATTCTTTCAGAAGATGAAGATCACAGAAGGAAATGTAATTTTAAACACCACTTTGCAAGGACTAACCTGAAACAAATGTGGATTTCAGTTGTTGGTGTTAAACTGCAGAATTCGTTGCCAAATAATGAAAAGAACTGTAAAATATTTTTCAGTTAAAGAAAACTTATAAGAAACAAATAAGTAATTCATATGAAATTATGTTTTAAAAAAATGATATAAAAATATTTTCATTTATGGATTTTGTGGTCCTTCCAACCCCCCCCCCCCCTTTTCAAGTCTTTATATGAATCTAAGGACGTTTATAAATGTGTGAGGTGTATGGTGTTGGTTGGTATTGGTCAGTGATTTTTTTTTTCTATTCCCAAAATATATTCTTTAATTGTAACTGTGGCACAGCATCTAATATCGATGTTTATTTCTTTTTAAGAAAGGGGTAGGTATTATAAGTTTTTCTTCTTCCTGCTCCTTTCAAATCATGTATTGGATTATGAAAAGAGCATCTTTTTAAGATTGACTTGTTGTGTTAAGTCAGTACAATACTGCGATGATTGATAAATTAATATATAAACAGGTAAATAAATAAATAAATAAATTAATTAATTAATTAATCAATTAATTGATTGATTAATTAATTAATAGGTAAATGAATGAATGAATGAATGAATAAATAAATGAAATATATCTTCTGTGTGTTTTCAGCTGATGAGGCTGTAGGTTATGTGATGCACCTTTCATTAATTTTTAGAGTAGATCTCTGTGGAGCTGGAAGAGGCAGCCTGTTTCAGGACAAATGCAGAAAAACCAGAGACAGAAATTGCCTCTTCCCTTTTCATGTACCTGCAAACAGAATGATTCCAAAGTAGTAACTGAGTGGCTTCCCAACGTTTGCAGTCTTTTTTCAGAGACTTTTTAGGCGTTATACTGCAAGTATTATGCTTGGAAAACTCCCAACTAAAAAAAGTCAAGCATTTTCAATTTTTTTTTTTTTTTTTTTACAAAACTTTGCACTAATTAGCTGTCATGGAACGGAGGGACATACTGCATACGCTCACTTCCCTGTCACTCACACTGATCACACAGCCAATCATGGGCGTCTGTGAGGTCATTCGTACAAGGGGGGTGAACAGTGCTTTCCCTCCAGGTATCCAATTTTCTCAAAATTGTTGCCGCTCATGTGGAGACTCAAACGCATGTTTGTCAAAAACCAAAAAGGCTAACTAAAATTTGTTTTTGAGTCTTATTTATAAGGATCTCAATTCAATTCAATTCAGTTTTATTTCTAGAATGCTTTCTACAATTGACATTGTTGCAAAGCAACATTACAGAGTAAAAGTATGAGTTTACAAAGTGCAAAAGAGTTCAAACATTTTCTACAACCCCTACACATCCCTAATGATCTCTTCTTTCAAATACAATATTAATCTCATTTTTTATTTTGACCCTTATCCATGATTTTGGATGAACGATATGAGTAACAAGGACATCCTGGCGCTGGCGCTGATGAGAAGCAGCAGTTTCACGGAACCTTAAAACAGGTGGTTGGGCTCGTTGTCAGTCTTCACGTGCGGAGCAAAGTACCGTATTTTCCGGACTATAAGTCGCAGTTTTTTCCATAGTTTGGCCAGGGGTGCGACTTATACTCCAGTGCGACTTATATATGAAATTTTTACACATAATTATGTTCGTTA
>JAQNCB010000004.1:4542923-4553363 GCA_030068295.1 Euristhmus nudiceps | reverse complement strand
TTTTTCCTCTTTATCATGCATTTTTGGCTGATGCGACTTATACTCCGGTGCGACTTATAGTCCGGAAAATACGGTAGATAAATTTGATACAGATATAGATAAGTTTGACCTACAAGGCAAGGTTAAAGAGATGTATGAAAAAATAAGGGAAGTCAAAGATAAATTCACGGTGAATCAAGCGTGCATCAGTGACAAGGAAGATCATGTGCTCACCGAGCAAGACGAAATTCTAAAAAGGTGGAAAAGAATATGGAACCAATCTCTTCAAACGACCGGAGAATCATCGGGAAATGTGATATCCTGGAGACCGAACCTCCACCTTTACTGGAAGAAGTTAAGTTGGCTGTAAAGAAGCTAAAGCAATGTCAAGCTCCCGGCATTGATGGTATCCCATCTGAGCTGATTAAATCAAGCAGCGAAGTAGCCATCAGAGCTCTCCACAAGCTCGTTTGCAGAATATGGGACACCGGAAATTGGCCAACTGACTGTTGGACTCAAGAATTCGTAGTGCTGCATAAAAGTGGATGCACAAAGGAATGCACAAACTACAGGACTATCGCACTTATTTCACATGCAAGCAAAGTTTTACTACACATCTTACTCATGCGTCTTTCTAACAGGCTGGAAGCACAAATGGCAGAAGTACGAGCTGGGTACAGGAAAAATCGTGGATGTTCTGACATGTTAACAATCCTACAGGTTTTAATATAGAAAGTAAATGCTGAAGTAGGCGGCGCGACAGTGATCTTCATAGACTACTCCAAAGCCTTTGATTCAGTCAGTCACAAGCAGTTACTCGACATCATGCTTGAAATGGGAATGCCAACACATCCAGTTGCGATTCTCCAAGGTCTCTACACTGGGCAGAAAGCGTTTGTGAGATGGAACAATCAGCACACAGAACCTTTTGACATTGGCAAAGGTGTAAGACAAGGGTGCATAGCCTCCCCCTGTTTATTCACCCTGTATACAGAACAAATTATGAGAGAAGCAGAAATAGAAGAAGCTGGAGTCAGAATTGGAGGAGCTTGCAGTTCAAACCTTGGATATGCAGATGATACAGAACTGTGTGTAGATGAGAATGAAGATCCAAGCCAAGTGCTGAGGGATACTGATAACTCTGGGAAAAGAAGGTTGCTACAACTTAATGTAAAGAAAACCAATCGACACCCCACCACCCAACATTGTCATCAATGGACAAAGAGTGGAAAATGTAACTCAGTTCAAATACTTGGGCTCAACAAAGAAAAACAATGGAGACTGCAGTCCAGACATCAAAGGATGCATAGCTATAGCAAAGAAGTGCATGTCAGACCTTCTCCCTTTGTGGAAAGATAGAGGAATCAGACAAGAAGTTAAGGTAAAAATCATAAAAACGCTCGTATGGCCAATCATCAGTTATGGCGCAGAGGCTTGGATCGTCAAGAAAAGTAATGAATCAAGGATTGATGCAATGGAGATGTGGTGCTACCGCAGAATGTTAAAAATTGGTTGGCAAGAGAGGCACAAGAACGACTCAATCCTCCAGGAACTAAATGTCAGCAAAGAACTTTTGATTTCTATCAAACGAAGAAAACTCCGATACTTTGGACATGCAGGCGGAATCGTCCAAACAGTCATCACTGACATCTATCCTGCAAATCGGCACAGAGGGCGACCAAAGATGGAGTACACCGATAATATCAAGAAGTGGCTGCTCCCTGGAGGACGCGACAAGGGCCACCTACGACAGAGTGGCGTGGAGGAGAAAGATCGAGACGGCTCTGCATGGTGTTGGTGATAAAGACAACTCTCCATCGCGAGAAGGTCGATGATGATGATGATGAGCCTAATGTGCATGTCGTTTACATTTGTGGCATTTGGCACACGCTCTTACTCAGATCATTTGTACAACTGGGCTTTGCTCAAGCGCCTAACAGTAGCAGCTTTGCTTTAGAGGTACTAGGACTTGAACCACTGACCCTCTGATCAGTATTCAGAGCCTTATCCACTGAGCCACTGTCTTTATAAAATGGAAAAACTCCACACAGAGACATCCCTGGCTAAACCCAGGACTCAAACCCATGATCTTCTTGCTTCGAGGCAGATATGGTATCCACTTTGCCACCCTGCCACGCTAAGCCTTTGATTTGGTCTCCACTTAAAAAAAATGGGTACCTAAGAGTTTTTACTTCTCTACTTCATACAGTACTATAAATATATTAGGGTTTCGTTCTGAACACATAATGGCTTCTCAGTAATCTTCTAGTCCCTCAAGTGTATTTACTGTTGAGTTATACATTAACCTTTAACCTTGGGTAAACTGTTTACTTGGGCACAGGATGGTGTACGCATGCTTCGAAGCACTTGCGTGTCTGTTGTGCAGAAGAAACAATCCGAGTCGAACGAAAATGTCAAATGACCCAGTGCAGCTGGAATGGGGAAGTGACACAATGCCTGTGTTTGTTCAACCAGCTTCAGAACCACACTGCCAGTGAAAGTTTGTCCCTCTGGACCAAACAACAAGTGTTCCGCGTTTTGTGCCGGCTCCCGCAGGACTATCAATGCCTGCATGGCTTGTAATCTTGCATTGCATCTAAAGTGGCTCCCAGTACAGCGAGATGTTGGATTACCATTGTTCTGGTCAGAATAGTATCTGAGACTGAGGCGCCTGTCATTGGCAAGACATGTGTTTTGCCCGCTGCAGGCTGTAACTCCCCACGGCTCCGCATTGTGCAAGAAGAATTCACATCTTAGACAGCACTCTTGTGGCTATTCAAAATGAAAGCAACCAAGTCCTGTCTTGAATTCTTTGGAATTTTGGAAGAAAGGACATGGTTGCACGAGGGTGATAATGAAGAAGACGTACAAATTAACTTCTGTTAAGCTTCATTCAGGTCTGGCGAGCTGTTCAGGGCGTGCCTAGTGCCGGCTGAGATAGTCTCCAGCCTCCCCTGCAACCTCAGTAGGATTATGAGTGAGGATTATGCTTCATTCTTTATTTCTGTCAAGGAAGCTATGTTTTATCTGTTGTTGGATTGTGTGTGTTAGCAGGATTACGTAAAAAGGTCATGTAAGGATTTAGACTTTGGATCAATTTCGAAATTGAGTCTTTTTTTAAAAAAAAAGGATTCTTTAACACTGAGAAACAGTGATTTTTGATATTTTGCTTCCGACTGGGGGATGCTAGACTGGTAGAGGTTTGCAGTCTGAGTGCTTTTGTTCATTCAACCATTCAGAAAATAATTTTGGTTGCGGCAGCACATTGGTGCAGTGACTAGCACGTTCACCTCACAGCAAGAAGGTTCTGGGTTTGAGTCCCGGGCTTCTTCCGGGTACACTGGTTTCCTCCTGCATTCAAAGGAATGCACATTAGGCTAGTTGGCTGTTCCAGACTGGCCCTGGGAGTGAGTGTGAATGACTGTGCCTTGGATCTGCAATGGACTGGCGAGCTGTCGGCTGAGATATTCTCCAGCCTCCCAGTTTAACAAGTGAGTGAGTGGGTATAAATCCAGATGTTGCTTTGGTATTCTGTATTAAGTCAATATAGAAAGGATAGTCACTGTTTAAAAGATATAAACCCATCCTGACTCTGCAGGTCGACTCACTTCAGTTTGGTCAGACATGTGTTTTCTCCCTACTCGCTCCTTGAAGTGAATGTGTGTGTGTGTGTGTGTGTGTGTGTGTGTGTGGGTATATGATTGACCACATGTATTGGATCTACAGTTGTTATGGGTGCAAGACAGCACAAGGGGGAAAGGATCCACTCGCAGACTGAAGTGGGGAGCACAAGGTTTATTGAACTGACAGCCAAAAAAACAGCAGGCAAAAATCCATGGTCAAACAAAACATGCAATGGTCAAAAAAATACCCAAAAGGTCAAAAACAGAGACTAAGGCAGAGACATCCAAAACAAGCAACTTGCAAAACATGTCACAAAACAGGCAGGGACAAAAACTCTCCAGGCAACAGACTTTCAAGTGCTGGCAGAGCTCAAGTGAAAACTAGCAGTTTGGCACAATCTGGCAGGGACTGTAGAGAAATGCTGGGTTTAAATAGTGGAGGTGACTCAGGAGGAAAACGAGCCACAGGTGAATATAAGAATGACTGTGTGGAAAGCCAAGGGGGCAAACAAAAAATGGCACAGGAGTCCAGGAAGCAAAAAAAAAAAAACACCAAACCTGCTGAAGTTCTAACAGCGAATGACTGGCAAACTGTTTAGGACAGGGGTGCTCAATCCTGCTCCCGGAGAGCTACCTTCCTGAATATGTTCGCCCCAACCGTAATCATGCCCACCTGACCATCAGGTCATCTAATCAAGGCTTCAGACTTTGAAATGAAATGGTGGGCATGATGAGGGTTGGAGCGAACCTATTCAGGAAGGTAGCTCTCCAGGAGCAGGATTGAGCACCCCTGGTTTAGGATGTACCACGTCTTCACCCAGAGTCGGCTGAGGTACCCTCGTAGAAATAACCAGTTCATCAAACGAATGAATGAATTTTTGGTGCAGCGGATGTGGCGCTTTGGAGATCTTGGGAACTCTGGGAGCATGTATGTATCAGTGCCCTGCAATAGCTATCCGCTGTCTTCTGGAGCCAAAGATCCATCAGGAAACCAGCACAACCCTAATGGTTTGGATGGTATTAAACGATCACTAAAGATAAATGAATGTCACATTATATTAAACTATGGTCAGACAAAATAACCGACTGGAGGTCTCTTGTTTTTATGGGACGAATCTCATGACTAGAAGGCTCTGAGGTCAATCCCAGGATTTTGTTGGGTCGTCCCATTGCAAAAGCCTGAATTACTCAAAAATGCATGTATTGAGTCAACATATTTGTAACTGATACCCTCTAAACCTGGGTTGGTGTACATGCTGACTGACCTCATGATAAGAGAATCTCCATTATTATTAGCATTATTAAAGAATGTTCACTATTAGTGCTTTCAAAAGTACCTTAAGGACACTGATAAGCATTAAACCAAAAAAATAGACAGACTAACTATAACAATGGCGCATATCATGGGCGTTCTCCTTCTCTCATCTTATCTTTAACCCTTTCCCCTTACCACACCTCCTGTCCACTGTGCCAAAATATCTTAAAATGCTGAGTATCAGTCTAGTTTTAACTTAGTTTTCATTTTCACTCTATATTATTAAATGGGAGTGATCATTAAACCATTAAACAAGCAATGAGACTGAAAAGAAAAATGGATGTTCTTCCAGCTTGTGTAGCACATGCTACAGGCTATTTAGATGGAAATATACCAGTACTGTAAATGTGGTTATGAGCACTGTTAAGAAAAAAAAATAACAACATAAGCATCAAAAAATAGAAAAAAAGATATTAGAAGCATTCTATTCTACTGGAAGTTTTAGAACACCTCATTTTTTTCACTTCTTATTAAAATATTGTAGTTTAACATCTCAGTGTACTCTGGAATAAAAGCATCGGACAAACAAGCTCACCGGAGGTTTTCTGTGACACATTCAGATCCGCCTGCATGACTGATAATGCTAATAATAGCACTTCCAGATCGATAATCAAAAATCCGTCTCCATAGAATTGTTCATTAGGTCATCTCGTTAGTATAAGACTGCAAGTTGCTTGTGATTCCACTCATGGAATCAAGTCATGATGTAATAATTCTGTTTCCGGTTCGAAATTCGAAATTCGGCCTCCATGGAACTCTAGCTATTGTCCACAAGAGCAAGTCTGCCAAGTTTCATGTGATTCTAATCGTTAATAACGGCGGAGTAGAACTTTTAGAGACAACTGCCCAGAACCACAACAACAACAGCAATACCAATGCCAGAAACAACAACAAGAAGGCATCAAAGAGTTTCGCACCGGATCCGGTCATTCACAGGACTACAAATGCTTGAATTTTAATAAAGCAGAAAAAAATGTGTATTCTAAAAGGTTTGTCCAGTCGCACATATTGAATTAGTATATTCTACATGGGAACGGTGAGATTTGATTGGTTGGCTATCTCAGAATAATAGACATTATTATGCATTAAAAATATTTTCTGATTAGTGGAAAGCCATCAAATAATTCTTGGTATTTTTTCATGAGCCGATTTATATATCATTGACGTCAGACAGGTAGAAAATATTTTAAATCCATAAAAATACTATTATAAAATGTATTGGGGCAGCGGTGGCCTGGTGGTAAGGTACTGGATTGCTGATCCCAGGGTTGGGGGCTCAAGCCCCACTATCAACAGTTGTCACTGCTGTCCCCCCAGTGCAGCTAACTGGGTTACCAAATGCAGGCCATGTCTCTCACTGTCTATGGTGGGAGGCATGTAAAAGAACCAAGAGTTTGGCAAGAGTAGTCTGCAAAGCCGTCAGCATGTTTCTGCCCTGCGATGGCCTGGCGATCTGTCCAGGGTGTACTCTGCCCTTGCCCAGAGTTGGTTGAAATGGGTGCCAGCCTTCCCCGCGACCCTAACTAGGAATAAGCAGTTTGGAAAATGAATGAATAAAATGTATTTTTTTAGACATAGAGAATTAATCACACCTTGGAGGGTGTAAATATTCCTTCAGTCTCGGTAGACAAAAAAAAAAACCCTCTCGATCTGAATAATTCTCCATGTCATACTTCACGTGATCCAATAATTGCTTATTATTATCATCAGATTGGTGACCTGTATATTGTGTACACGAACTCTTGCCCAAAGTCAGCTTGGATTGCTCTCATGACTTTCATGGGTAAGTAGAGATAATGGATGAAAGGATAGATGGATAGGTGTATGGAGGATGGAAGAATGGATGGATTGGTGGATAGATGGATGAAAGGATAGATGGGTTGGTGGATAGATGGAAAGAAGGATGGATGGATATGTGGAGGAATGGATGGAAGGATTGATAGATAGGTGGATGGATGGATAGGTAAATGGGTGGATGGAAGGATAGGTGGATGGATGGATGGAAGGATTAATGGGTTGGTGGATGGATGGAGAGATGGATAGATAGGTGGAAAGATGGAAGGATGGATGGATTAGTGGACGGATGGATGGATTGGTGGAGGATGGAAGGATGGATGATTTGATGGATGGATGAATAGGTGGATGGATGGATCGAAGGATGGATGGGTAGGTAGATGCATGGATGGAAGTATTGATGGGTTGGTGGATGGATGGATAGATGGTTTGATAGGTGGATGAATTGAAGGATGATGGATTGGCGGATGGATGGGTATGCAGATGGATGGATGGATGGATGGATGGAAGGATTAATGGTTGGTGGATGGATGGAGAGATGGATGAAATGATGGATGAATAGGAGGATGGATGGAAATATGTATGGATTGGTGGATGGATGGAAGGAAGTTACTGTACACCAAAGGTACATTCTCCTTTTTTTTTGGTTGAGTGAATTCCATGACTGCCACTCTCAGGCTTGTTTTTATCAAGAAATTTCCCTTTATGTATGTTTTTACTCTGACTCTGTAATGACTTGACATGGCCATCACTCGATGCCGCTCCAGTCTGGGTTAGAAATTAATGAGCCTAGGCATCACTTCTTCATACCATCTGCATCTGATTCAATATTTTACATGGTGCTGTCGCTCTTCGCTCCACAAAAATCCAAAAAGACATTTGTTAGCAACATCTGATATGGATGCTAAAAACAAAACTTTATATTGTTCTTTTATTATTCTTTATATCTTCAGAAGATCATTATATTGCCCAACCCTTCTCCTGAGACCTCTTTACTGGAAATGTTGGGTTTTCAGTCTATATATAGAAAGCAACGACCCCCATATGTTGATGACATTTGGGAACCTAATGACTTGTTGTAACAACAGACAAGCGACACGGATGTCTCTGGAGACTAAACCGCCACGGATATTCACCTCCTGCCACTCTGATATGAATTCGGGTGACTGATTAGGTGACACGTGCCTAGATATTGTCCCCGATGCCTGGACAGATGCCAGCTTCTGGGCAGCGAAGCATTCCTTTTGATCTGAGCGTTCGGCTCCAGTCAGTCCCAGCATTGTGTCCCAACACAATGCAACCCAGACCTGGTGAACTCCACAAACAGATCCCTTTGTGGGTTTTTTCCTCGGATGCAGGGTGGGGGACACCCATGGACAGGAAGTGGGATTTCAGTCCAAATACAGATGGCCATGCCTCCCTCAGATGGGTGGCTGACTGGGCATTCCTGAATCTAAGCTTCAGGGAAAAGAGGGTCCGTGAAAGTTCGGCTTGTTAGAGGTTGCAAGCGATGTTGAAATTGCCTGTTTTTTGTATTTAACAATTTTTTTTAAAGAAACTACAGTATGTCTAGTATTGTATGAATAGCAGAATTGGTGTGCATAAGTATTCACCCTCACAAACCCCTGAACTTGGTCACATTTAGTAGTGTTACAGCCCGTGTTATTAGTTGAATGTTGAAGGATATCCTGTTTTCTGGCCCCAAAATTAACCCAAAATGATTATTCACCACCTGAGTCAATATTGTCTATTAGCGCCAAGTACTGCCTTTCCTATCAAATGACCATCATTGACCAGGGAGGGGCGTATGCATGCAGATTCCCTGTCCATGACAACATAATGCTGCCACCAATCTCTGTACAAACTGCTGTGTATGTGCAATTGGGGTGGTCTAACACACTCAGAGGGAAATCACTATCTGCCCCTTTGTGAGAACGAGCTCACCGATGCCCATGATTGGCTGGTGATTGCTGTAGGTGACAGAAAGGTCACTCTCTCTGCCCCCACTCAGAGTCGGCCGAGATGGGCGCCAGCCTCCCATGCGAACCTAATTAGAATTAAGCAGTTCAGAAAATGAATGAATGAATGGATAAGGGCATCCTTCAAATGCCATAAATGTAAGAGTCCAAGAACTGAACTCTCATCCTCCTATCCCACTGCACCCATTTCCTCCATCTAAATCGCCTTTGGATTCATGCATGTAACCATTGAAATATTTTTAATCTCATGCACTTTATGAACAGTTTTTATTGAATTGTTTTATTTTTCAACCACTGGAATGCACTTAGCGGCGCAGTGGTGTAGTGGTTAGCACGTCCACCTCACAGCAAGAAGGCCTGGGTTTGATTCCCAGCCTGGGTGTTTCTGTGTGGAGTTTGCATGTTCTCTCTGTGCTTGCGTGGGTTTCCTCCTGGTTTCCTCCCACAGTCCAAAAACATCCACAGCAGGCTAATTGGCTGTTCCAAATCTCCCTTAGCTGTGTGTATGAACGGTTGTATGAGTGTTGACCCTGTGATGGCTTGGCGAGCTGTCCAGGGTGGACCCTGCTCACGCCCGAAGTTGGTTGAGATGCGTAACAGCCTCCCCGCGACCCTAATTAGGAATAAGCGGTTTAGAAAATGAATGAATGAATATAATCCATTTTTAGTACAAATTAGTATATAATAATACAATTAATTAATACACTTTAATAATAGTTATTTGGTATTTATTATTATTATTATTATTATTATTATTATTATTTATTTTATTTTTTTATGACTATAATCAAACTATTGTAATACCAAAAAACAATTTTTTTTTACAACAGTATTGTTCTCAGTGCAATGATAAAAAAGGCCACTCTATTCTGTGTGTGTGTATGTGTGTGTGTGTGTGTGTGTGTTTGGACTGCAGGAAGAAACCAGAATACACTGAGGATCCCACACATGCACAGGGAGAACACGCAAACCCCACACGCACGGGGCCAGGCCAGGCATGGCACGGCACAGGGCCAGGCCAGGCATGGGGCTCCAACCCACGACCTTCCTGCTGTGACTCAAGAGTACTAACCCATGATAATATTCAGAATAAATCAACATAACAAATCATGAAATGTCACATAGGACTTAAAAAAAGCTGAAGACAACCCTAGAGGTCACCTGGGGCTGAAGATACATTAAATTGTCAGTGCAGTAGCACCTCCGGAGCGTTAGATGGCGCTGAGATTCTGCGGATCCATTGATTCTCCTCCTCCAGCGGATCAGCTGACTCTGACAGGCTCTGGAAACACCACTGTTATGACATTATGAATGTCTGTTTGTACGATTTTCCGCTTTAAAATAATAACCCATTAAACGACACAATTGAGTATTTTATCTGCTGTTTTACCACGCGTGTCCTCACCTAGTCAAGGTATGCTGTTTGTCCTGTGAACTCATTTTACATTTTCATTCTGCTCTGGGAATAATGTAATGGCAGCTAGCTTTAGCCATGTTAGCTTTATAACCTTTCCAGGCAAGCTAGCGTTATATTAGCAAGAAGCAATTTTTATTCATGTTTTTGGGTTTTTTTTAAACCACGATTGTTTTTAATTGGTGTTGTATATTGCTGTTCTGTGTGCGCGCGTTTGGGTTTCTATAGCGTTTTTAATCGGATTGATCCAAAATAACGACTTGATTTAAAGCGTTAAAATATTTATTGATGATACATTTGTTTTTTTGTAGAAGTACTCAACAAACTGCTAAATAG
>JAQNCB010000004.1:4302548-4314935 GCA_030068295.1 Euristhmus nudiceps | reverse complement strand
TCATTCAATATACCGAACCTAACTGTTAATACCTGTAAATGAAGTAGATAATAGAACATAATGCAAAAAAAAAAAATACGAAAATGTGGAACTGTACCTTTTGAGTGAGGCGATATCTGAAAGCAAAAGTGGCGAGGAGGAGGAGGGCAGACGGCAGAAAATAAATGTCAGGAAACATTAACACTTAATTTAAACTTATTTACACTTAAAATTAATTTTTCTTTTTTCAGTTTCTAATTTTCATCGGATTCTTCTTCCGTTTTCTGTTTTTTTTGGATCGGACCGAACAATAGCGAATGCCGAAACAAAATGCCTGTACTGCACTGGCGGGATACCAACAAACACCCAGCTAATGCTTGATGAGAAAGATCCAGCCAATAGGAGAGCAGGATCATGGTACTGGGCATGATGGGAAAGATCCTGACCGATAGGGCAGCAGGGGCGTGTTTATGGCATGAATTTAAAAATTTTCTGCGAGCGGTTTTGTTTCGTTTCTTTCATATGCTGAATAATTTCTCATAATATGAAGTGAAAAAATCTTTACATCTCGTTTTGTAAAATTAAAAAAAATTAAATTTGTTTACTGAAGCTTTCATATCTTGAGGTTCCACTGTGTTTATATTGTCTGTAATAGCGAGGCATAAAGCTGTTTTATCCTGCGTCAGGTCTGGCTTGAAGAGAAAGGTGATACTGAGAATGATATTCGCCTGCTGGACTAAAAAGCCTGTTGTTATGGGTTACACTATGTTTTGTTATCTCTAGATCGCATATTAATTATATTGTCATCACAGAAAAAACAAAGTCTTGGTATCTCGTGATCCGAAGAAGATTATCCCGTTATCCTGACAAAACGACATAAATCGCCCGAGGTCACTCACGGAAAAACAAGTGGGATTATGTCGTTACCACCACAAAACAATATGTGATATTCTGAGAAAGTGACATAAGTTGTTTGAGATCACGGAAAAACAAATGGGACTAAAGACCTCCCAATGGAGGAATCGCACCAACTGCTACCAAGCCATCATGAGCAAATGGTGGCCATCTTGCTTTCCTTGAATTTGACCTACGAAGACCTTTTCAGAAACTTGTTCAAGTCTTCGATCCCAAGCTGCTCCCCTGAAAATTTGATGGTTAGATGTCAAGCAGTTCTTAAGATATAGGCATGTGTAGCCCAAATAAATATATATATACAGGCATCCCTCACACGGTTAATGGGGGTCGAGACCCCCCTGAAGACCAAATTTCCGCGAAGTAGGATCGAAACCCCCGACTGACGTATATGTACATGTACGAAGGTTAGTCAAAAAGTTCTCAGACAAGTGCCATAAAGAAATTATGGCATTTGTCTGAGAACTTTTTGACTACCCCTCGTATCTGTATTATAATAGAGCGGGTCACATATGATCAAATTCGACTATTGCATCATGGTCAGGCTATGAACCTATCAGCCCATCATCATGCACCTTTTATTCTGCAGGTCTATGGTAACATTTCTCTAAATCATACAATTTTAGCTTTGGTGGTTGAGATTTCACCCAAAAACACTATATTCCCTGGTTGCAATCATTGTACAATCTTGTCACATTTATCTATTGTATTTTTTTGGTCACTACCTTTGTGATGCTCAAACTCTTTGTCGGAGTTACAATTTGCCTTCACGCTCAAATTGTGAGGGGTGCTCAGACCTAGGTGACGCCTAAATGAGAAAACCTTCCAAAGAGACAACTTGGTGGTGTTGCGATACATGGGTGAGGAGAAGTAGAAGATGATGGGGTCCAGGCAGGTGTTGAAGGTGCTTAAGAGTAGTGTGTAGTATCTCCATGGTGGGCTCTTGTTGGTAGTGAAGCCCACCAGATGAGACATGTTGTACGGTATAAAGCAAACCAAGAAGACACTCAGGGTGCCCAGTGCCATTCCGATAGCCCTTTGCTTCTTTTCCTTTGTAATGCGTGGCCGGTGGTAAAGGATCCAGATGCAGTTAATATAGCAGAACACGCATACGATCAGGGGCACCAAACAAAGAACCACAAAGAACTCCAAACGCACTGGAAGCACAACACGTTTTTGGTGCTCGGTGAAATTCTCATAGCAGGTGCTCTTGGGTACGGTGCTGTTCTCCCTGCCCATATGGACGACGAAAAACACAATCATGCAGTGTGCACCACTGAATAGCCAGATGAAAATACTTCCAATAGTGGCATAGAGAAGCCTGCGAAACCTCAAGTAGATCACCGGAAACGCCACTCCGAAGTAGCGATCAATGCTAATAGCCATCAGCAATAGGGAGCTAGTGTAGATGGTGGTGAAAAATATAAATGACATGGCAGAGCACAGGCCCTTGGAGAGGTGCCACTCCAGGGCCGATACCGCCTCATACATCTTCATTGGTAGGAAAAAAAGGAAGAGTAGATCAGAGAGAGTCAGGTTCAGCAGGAGGATGTCTGTGGGTGTGGGTTTTTTGCTGAGCTTCCTGATGAAGGCATAAATGGCCAGGATATTGGCTGGCAGGCCAATTATGAAGGTTATAATGTAGGCTGAGAGGAGCAACCAGTGGTTTATCATTTTGGTAACTGCAGGACATTCGAGAGAAAAGAATAATAAACATTATGCAGAACATAGATTGTAAATTCGCAAAAGTTCATATATACAAACATACCAGTCATGTACCCGCTTTTACTGCCTTAATTCACTGGATAAATACTTCTGCCTCGAGGCCGTATATAGTGTTCCTGGTATGTTGTGTGTTTTTGCCCTTAAATCTTGCAAAAGCCTTTTTTGATGCACATTTTTGGCCTGAAAATATATTATGCATTCAATCATTTATTTGTTCATATATTTTTACAACTGTAAAGGTCATGGGAAGGCTTAAGCCTATCTCAGCCAACTCTGGGCAAAGGCGGGCTATACCATCGCAGTCCCAGTACACACACACACACACACACACACACACACCAAACTATTCACACTCACATCCTCACCTATTAGCAGTTTAGAACAGCCAGTGAACCTAATATGCATGTCGTTGGACTGTAGAAGGAAACCAAAGTACCCAGAGGAAACCCAAACAAGCACATGCAATCTTCCAACAGAATCACCCTCGCCAAACCTGGGACTCAAACCCAGGACCCTCTTGTAGTGAGGCGGTTATGCGGGGTCTCTGTTATCTGCCTTAGTCATGCTTTCAAAAAATTCGCCTTGACCTGATTATTAACCAAAATGTTTCTCCTTTGTTTGGAAATTTCATGGAATGGTGCCGTCAGATGAGGTGATCATGTGGTCATCCCCTTCAAGCATTCCTGACTTATTGCGTTCACAAAAATGGCGTGGACGGACAGTTGGAGAGACATATGTACAGACAGCCTAAAAATATTATGCCTCCAGCCCTGACTAATGTCGGTATAGAGGAATAAAAATGTATTTTCACAAAGCATATGGCTTTGCATAATCATTAATGAATATATTTTATATTACATGTAATACATTTTTCAGGGCACCATGGTGGAGATGTGGTTAGGACAGCTGCCTCACAGCAATAACGTCGGTGGGTACATGGTGGGTACTCTAGTTTCCTCTGACAGCCCGAAGACATGCACATTAGGATATTTGAATGTTCCAGATTACTCCAAGAAGTGAAAGTGAGTTCCTAGGTGGATGTATGTGTTGGCACTGCAATGGACTGGCGTGTTGTTCATGATGTACCCCACCTTCACACAGTGATGGCTGAGATGGACTCCAATAGCCCTGTGAACCCAGTAGGATTGAACAGTTCGGCAAATGGGTCACTGAATGAATACTTTTTTTGTGTCTTTGCTTGTAAGCAACCTAATGTTAAAAGTTATGAACGAATTTTGAGGAATTTCTTTGGAAGGGTGAAGTATGGCTGAAGAAAGATCCCATTCAATTTTGGTGGTGATTCAGATCACTGGCCATTTTTTTGAAGAATATCATTGCTGCAAAGGGCAATTTGAACAAGTTTGCTTTCAACTCCATAAATAAAGGCTACAATACATAAAAATAATCGACTTACAAAAAAAAAACATTGACTTAAGACCTATCATAAATGTGTTTATCAACAGAAAGATAAGGTAAAGGTAAAGTCTGGGGTTACACTTGAGCCGACTGGCTCATCAGGCTGGAGCTTATCTCTGGTTTTCTTCGCAGCTAAAGCAACTGGTTCAATCTTCCTATATGGGATGCTAGTCAATTCAAGCTACCTATCCAGTGCTTTTACTGGTACCCATTTTTAATGCTGGGTGGACAGAGGTACACTTGTGGTTAAGACCTTACCCAGGAGTCTTAGCACAGAGGGGGGTCTAATGGGGGTTTGAATCCATGAGCCCAGCACCCTAACCACTACACCAATGGCGCCATCAAGAGAAAGTTCCAAACAGAAATGAAAATTAGGAGGGAAATGAGCTGCTTTGGTAGAGGTTTGCGCTCTATTAATACTTCACATTCAGAATATAATGGTGGTTGTAAACACATTCCCACTTATTGAAAACATGGTATCGTTGTTCAAAGGGTGAAAGCTATCCGAATGATTCTTCACCATTGGTATGTTCGCAAAGCCACAGTTACATACTGTATGAATATAACCAGAGTGTACCGCTGATCTCCTGAGAGTTTCTCCCGAGATGGAAGAAGGTCAGCAGTCAATACCACTTACAAGGAATGACTCAAGGCATATTTATTAATTAATTTCTGCATTTAACAGACTTATTATAATACAATACAGTACAAAAGGGATATTAATATGCTATCTTACGAGATTAGAGGACCTGAACTTAGTTGGTGTGAGACAAGAGGATGCGGAGGACAGGGGTGGATGGAAACAGATGATTCGCCGTGGCGACCCCTGAGGGGAGGAGCTGAAAGAAAAGTAGTGGTAGATCTTACCGGTGTACTTGCTTTGTTTATGCATGAACACTGAAAACATTCAATAAGAACAGTAGGATAAGAGTCTCTTATCGGGTGCATCAGGTGCAAAACGGAATTTTTTTTTATCCTCTTAGAATCAGCTGCTCTTATTATCAAACTATGTCATGCTGATGCCGTCACGTACAACAGGAGCAGCTCAAACATTAACACGTACACTTCCTCCATACTTTTATGGATTGAGATAAAAACCACAATGCAAATAAAGATCTTCATTTCTGACATGCAGACAGCGGGGAGCAATGGCAGCTCTACTTTTTCATTTCCAATATTAATAAATATAATTTATGAGCTCCTTTTATGACCATGTCATAACTTATTATTAGTATTATTATTACAATAATATAGTAATTTCATACATAATTCAAGTCAGACTTGCTTATCAGGGCATTAAGTAATAAAGGTGAAAATATCATTAATGATATTATTAAGAGGATTATTTTTAGAGGGAGTCTTTCATCATCTCATTTCAAATTTCATCAGCATCATCATCATAATCATCATCATTACCATCTTCCACTTGATCCTGGATCGGGTCGCGTGGGAAGCAGCCTAAACAGTGAGTTCCAGACGTCCCTCTCCCCAGCCGCTTTCTCCCGCTCTTCCCGGGGGACACCGAGGCGTTCCCAGACCAGCTGAGAGACATAGTCCCTCCCAACCGAGGTTTCTCGGTCAACCTCGGGGTCTCTTTCCGGTTGGACATGCCCGAAACACCAGACCAGGGAGGCGTTCGGGAGCCATTCTAACCAAATGCCCGAGACACCTTAACTGGCTCCATTCAATACAGAGGAGCAGCTTTTCTACTCCGAGCTCCTCCCAGATGTCAGAGCTTCTCACCCTATCTCTAAGGGAGAGCCCCAGCACCCTGAGAAGGAAGCTCATTTCAGCCACTTGTATCCGCGATCTTGTTCTTTTGGTCACTAGCCAAAGCTCGTGACCATAGATGAGGGTTGGAACAGAGATCGACTGGTACATTGAGAGCTTTGCCTTGCGACTCAGCTCCCTCTTTACCACGACGGACCGGTACAAGCTCCGCTTTACAGCAGAGGCTACAGCAATCCGCCTGTTGATCTCCCGCTCCATCCTTCCCTCACTCATGAACAAGACCCCGAGATACTTGAACTCCTCCAGTTGGGGCAGGACCTCATTCCAGACCCAGATGGTGCATTCCACCCTTTTCTGGCTGAGAACCATTGCCTCAGACTTGGAGGTGCTGATTCTCATCCTGGCCATTTCAAACTGCAAATCGCTCCAGAAAGTGCAGCTAGTCCTGGCTTAATGAAGCCAAAAAGAAGGGATGAGATCCTATGGTCACCCAACCCAAACCCGTCAACGCCTTGGCTGCAACTAGAAAGTTTATCCATAAATATTATGAACAGAACCGGTGACAATGGACAACCTTGGCGGAGTCCAACACCCACTGGAAATGAATTACACATGCTGTTACCAATGTGGACCAAGCTCTGGCTCTGGCAATATAGAGACCGAATGGCTTGTAGCAACGGGTCCAGCATACCACATTCCTAGAGCACACCCTACAACATAGCCTGAGGGATATGGGTGAAAGCCTTTACCAAGTCCACAAAGTACATGTGGACAGACTGGGCAAACTCCCATGCTCCCTCTCGGATCCTGTAGAGTGTATAGAGCTGGTCAAGAGTGGTGCGGCCAGAATGAAAACCACAGTGTTCCTCCTGAATCCAAGGTTCACTGAAATGTGTTGCCAAGTGCACCTATGGACACCCTAATGTTTGAAAATGGTGTTCGTGACGGACAAACCATGAAGAGCACAGAAGTCCAGCAACATGTGATGCAGCAGACATACCGACCAACTCTGCCTGGCTTGGATTATTCTAGATATTTCTGCATCCCAGTCCTTCACAAACAAGACACGAAACACCATTCAGGTTCACATCGGAGAGGCTATACCTCCCAATGTATATATACCACACCCTGTCAGGTCACCCTGTCATTGCCCATATGGGTGTTAAAATCTCCCAGAATGACCAGAGAGTCCCCAGGGGAAGCACCCTCTGCCACATCCCCTAGGGACGCCAAAAAGGGTGATTACTCTGAACTGTCATTTGGTGCATAAGCACAACTAACCATCAGGACCTGCCCCCCCCTACCTGGAGGCAGAAGGGAGGTTACCTTTTCATCAACCGGGGAGAACCTCAAAGTGAGTGCACTAAGTCAGGGGGCAACAAGAATTCCCACACTGCCTCTCCGCCTCTCCCCATTTGCAAATCCATAAAAGAACAAGGTCCAGCCCCTCTCAAAATGAGTGGTTCCAGCTCTCAAGCTATGTGTTGAGGTGAGCCTGAATGTATCTAGTCAGTATCTCTCAACCTCACGTACCAGCTCAGGCTCATTTCCAGCCAGAGAGGTGACATTCAATGTTCCAAAAGCCAGAGTCAGTAGCCGAGGACTGGTCCGGTGGAACCCACACTTTCATTGAACCTTCCGGCTCACACTGCAACTCCTATAGCCCTTCCCACTGGTGATGGCTCCATGGAAGCGTGACCCCATGTTTCCTCTTCAGGGTGGGTCCTGGCTGAGCTCCATGGGCACAAGCCCGACCACCAGGCGCTTGCCTTCGTGCCCATACCCCGGACCTGACTTTTTTGGGGGGGGGTGGATCCCAGTAACCCATGTCCAGGCAAGCTAAACTGTGTCCTTGAATTACTGCTCATAGAGGTTTTATGAACCGCATTTAGTCTGGGGCTTCATCTTTGACCTGTTTGCCTTGGGTGACCCTACCAGGGGTATAATGCCCCAGACAGCATAGCTCCCAGGATCATTAGGACACGCAAACCCCTACAGCATGAAAAAGTGATGATTCAAAGAAGGGTAATTAATTGATTGATTTAACAAACGAGTTTTCACCAAGGTGGCACAGTGGCGTAGTGGTTCGTTTTGATTTTGGAAATTATGGACTAAATGCATTTCATTGAAGCAGTCAATTGTGATTTCCACCATTGAAGTAAAAAAAAAAAAAAAAAGAAAGCATATTGGTTTCTGTGATATCTCACAGATCATTTTGTTTAGGAACCTCCAATGTGTAATATCTCTGAAGGAAACAAGAATTTCGAAAGAGACAGAAATAAGAGAAAGCACTGCAGGCTTCTATACTGACATTTATGAATATATAACCCATCACAGCCAAGTGGGTATGAAGTTGGAAATTACTTTGTTCAACTTTAAATGGAAATTTCTCCAAGGTTGTATGTTCAATTCCAGGCAGATTTTGGTTAATTACTCCAAAACTAGTTCATTATGTAGAAAATTTGGTATCATTTTTAAAGTTTAGAAAATGCCTCCAATAACTCAAAATCAATAGATCAATAATTAAATTTGCTCCGATGGGTCACGTATTAGTACTTTGCTTGATCATCACTTACAGTTTAATATAAAATATAAATGAATTAAAATTGCAATTAAACATTATACATTTGCCTTGCTTATATATATATATATATATACAATTCTATGTAGTGTAATGTAGTGTAAATAATAAACTTACCAAAAAGTATTAATGATGAATGATGAGCTCAGGTTTGATGACAACCAAAACAAAACAATAAACAATAAAACCCCCAAAAAGTCTTCTTACTTCTTAATGAAACAATCCATATGCTAATATTTCATAATAAAATTTAAAGTTTATAATTTATTTCAGCACAGAAATCGAACTGCATTTGGGTAGCAGGCTTGGAAAGAGTGGAAGATACAGACTTTAGAAATGTCAGGAAGTCAGATGCAAATTTGATTTTGTTAATGTCAGTTAGGAAATGCTACACCCCTGACTGATATCAAGCTTACATGTAGCTGAGGGCTGGGAGTGCTTAATCTGGCTCTGTGAACCCATTAAAACTCACTGGCTAATGGAAAAGAAAAAAAAAAAAGAAAAAATAGAAAGAAAAACATTTTCATTAGTTTGGAACGGATTAATTTTATTAGCTTCTTTCACTATAAAACTCTTGTGTATCCATATAAAATGACCCAATGAGGGTATGTATGTGTTGCCCTGCGATGGTCTGGATAGAGGTTCAGGGTGTACCCTGCCTTCGTCCAGTGTTGTCCAGTGGCGGCTGTAGGCACCAGCCTCCCCGGGACCCAATTAGATCGAATAAGTGAGTGAGAGAGTGCGAGTATGTATCCATATAGTTCAGAGGTCCCTAACCTCAGGGATACAGACCGGTACTGACCCATGAGTCATTTGGTACCGGGCCCTCAGAGAGCCTGAACAAAAAAATATTTTATGACCAGAGTCTGAAAGATATTTTATTTTGAAAAACTGCTCGCTGATGCAGTACGTCCAAAAATAAACCCAGAAGTGAGCACAAATAAGTAAAAAACAAACGTCTTTGGAGAGCTTCCCACTAATTCAATAGGATGGTTTGTTATATTTTTACATACTTTGTTTTTAGTTGTTTGTATACCGGTCCGTAAAAATATTGTTTTGCATGAAACCGGTCTGTGGCACAAAAAAGCTTGGGAAGCACTGATATAGTTGACAAACACAAACAAAATAAAAGCGGCAGATGAATAGAAACCATGTTAAAAAGATACTACACGGTACTTAACATCCTTAACATCAGCACGTTGTTTTAATGTGGGATGGCATGGTGACGTAGAGGTAGCACATCTGTCTCACAGCAAAAAAGGTCCGGGGTTCAAGTCCCAACATTTCTGGGTGAAGGCTGCATGTTTTCTTCTTCCCATGCTTGTGTGGGTTTCCTCTGGGTACACTGGTTTTCTCTCACAGTCCAAAGACATGTACATTGGGCTGATTGGCTGTTTCAACTTGCTCCAAATTGTGAGTGTGATTGTTTGCAAAAGTCGAGCTGTTCAAGGTATACGTTATCTTCACCCAATGTCGGCTGAGGTGGGCTGCCACCTAGTTGGATTAAGCGGCTTGGCAAATTGTTTTAATGTGAGCAGATAGCGCCAAGAAATATTTCACACAGCCAAAAAAAATTGTTGTATTTGATGACACGTTTATTCAATGTCTTTGTTTGGAAATATTAACTCAGCCCTCTTTTTAAAACAATAAAACATTTTATTGTCAATGTATTTTCCTCTGTGAATGATTTGCATACTATATAATGTAATTATTGGCAATAACAAAGTTAGTAAACAGAGAGAGAGAGAGAGAGAGAGAGAGAGCGAGAGCGAGAGAGAGAGAGAGAGAGGTTAAAATGTGGCTATGCAGTGAAGGTTGCGCCACAGAGTTCCTCTTGGCCTTCAAAATAGCCTCATATTTCTTGACCCCTGGATAGCCCTCGCTTTATTGACTCCAATAAAGGATTTATACAGTCAGAAGTAAATATTGTGAGCCAAAAGGATGAAACATGCTCTGGCGTCATCCCGAAATTCAGATCATAAGATCAATAAAATGGAATGAACTCATTACACAATAAGGTCTCAAAGACAGGAATTACAACTCTGAGTCTGACACAATATTTGCAGTTGTACCTTTGGGCGGTGTCGAATGTGGGTGTAGTGGTTAGCATGCCAGCCTCATAACACGAAGGTCCTGGGTTTGAGTCCCCATGCCCTGGAGTACAATGACGTTTACAAGTTTTTTTTAGTGCTTGTGTGGGTTTCCTCTGGGTAATCCAGTTTCCTCCTACAACTCAAAGGCATGCACATTCAGCTGACTGGAAATTCTTAATTGCCCCTAGGTGTGAGTATGAATCTGAATGGTTAGCTGTTTGGTTAGCTGTTTGGTTAGCTGTTTGGCAAGCTGTTAAAGGTGTACCCTGCCTTCAACCAATGTCAACTGAGATGTCCTCCAGCCTCTCTGCAACTCTAAAAGGATTAAGCTATTTGGAAAATTAGATGAAAGATCAAATTTGGCGCAAACGATCTCGCCTAAACAAGCCACTTGATCCTAATTTACGGCTGCAGGAAGGTTGACGCCCATCTCAGCCGACTCTTGGAGAGAGTGGCCAGCTCAAAATATGTCTCAACCAAATTTTGTCACCACATTCATAAGAGTTCTGCTATTCTGTCTGTCATTGTTGAAGGTCTTGCAGTAGTGAAGACCCCGTAATTTGGTTTACAGAAAACTCCCTATTGATTTTGCAATACGCTAGCATTGTTTTCTTGGACATTTTCAGTCTGGTTGCCTTTTCTCACTCGATTCTGGGTAGTGCAGACATTTTCTATGCCATCACCAATGTAAGTAGTCTTAGTCCGAAGCCTGAAAAGCCCCTTGAGGTTCCCCTGAAAGGCTGCCGAGGAGAAATAAAATGTGATCGGGTCAAAAACTGTGTTGATGGTGCTGAGGAGCAAGGCGTCGGCTCTCCAGGTCACATTGTCCTTGATGATGTAGCCCAGGATGTGCGTGGAGTTGTAGGGCAGGAAGCAGACCACAAAGACCAGGAGTGTCCCAATGGCCATGCCTACAGCCCTCCTTCGCTTCCCTTTATTAAGGCTAGGTGTGTGTCTGAGAATGTGGATAAATCTTGCATAGCAGAAGGTACAGACGATGAGTGGGAGGAAGTACAGAACGAGGCATAGCTCCAGGCGCATGGGCAATACGACGTTCTGCTGTGGCTGAGTAAAGTTGCTGTAGCAGTCATGGCCCTGGCTGTCTCCTCCAGTCTGGTGGTCCACGATGTACACGAAGCAGAGATGGGTTGACGTAGTGATCCAGACGAGGATGCTGCAGATGATGCCGTATAGAGGTTTCTGGTGGATCTTATACTTGACGGGGAATGCCACACACAGATAGCGGTCAATACTAACTGACATCAGCAGCAGAGAACTGGTATAGATGGTGGAGAAGAATATGAAGGTAGTGAGGGGGCATAGGTAACCAGGGAGGAGCCAACGCATTTCAGACGCCACCTCGTACATCTTGAAAGGCAGGAAGAGCAGGAAAAGAAGGTCCGATATGGTCAGATTGATCAGGAGGAAGTCAGTAGGGGTGGGTTTTTCACGGAGCTTCTTGATGAAGGCATATAAGGCGAGTGTGTTTGCAGGCAGACCAATCAAGAAGGTAAGGATATAGACCGACAGGATCACCTCACCTGACACCATCGCTCCAAGAAATTTCTAAACAAAAAGAGAATCATTTTTGTGAATAGTCAAACAAAAACCACAACTGAGACAGACAACAGAGAATCAGTTTAAAGCCGTAGCGCTTTGGATACGTATTCTTATCAACCTATGACCTGGTCCTGAAAGGTTTCTGAGATTGTTAGAGTGTCACTGTGTATATATATATGCTTGGAGATTATATGATCTCCATGTGCTTGCATGGCTTTCATCCTGGTACTCTGGTTTTCCTCCTCAGCCCAAAAACATGCACATTAGGCTAATTGGGTGTTCCAAATTGCTCCTAGGGCTGAGAGTGAGTGTGAATTATTGTGTGTGTGTGTGTGTGTGTGTGTGTGTGTGTGTGTGTGTGTGTGTGTGTGTGTGTGTGTGTGTGTGTGT
>JAQNCB010000004.1:4105492-4116524 GCA_030068295.1 Euristhmus nudiceps | reverse complement strand
CATCGATTCGGCATTCTCACATAATATGTAGGGGAAAATTCTCTTTTCTATTTTAAGGATAGTTCGTGAGCACTCTGCGCTAGCATCGCTTAGCCGCGCTTAGCATCGCTTAGCCGCGCTTAGCATCGCTTAGCCGCGCTAGCATCGCTAGCCGCACTTAGCATCGCTAGCCGTGCTAGCAGTATATTAAACGAATTACTGTATTATGTATTACATGTATTTACTTTACATGTACAATATAAATTATATTTGGGTGTTAAATGTACAGTACTAGTGTGCTTTTACAGAACTTTGAGGTGAATTTACTTGTAACAGCGCTAGCAGCAAATCTAATCGCGCTAGCAATACAAAGAAACTGGTTTGTGACCCTTTGAGGCTGCATTAGCAATACATTAAATGAATGACTATATTTTATAACCTGGTAAGTATAAAGCACGATGACTTATAATTGCGTAAATTAATGTAAAACTTTATTCAATAACGTCCGTACTGCACAACAACACAAGAAACCCACCGGCTCTCTCCTCCTGGTATATGGAAGGATTCTAAAATAATTTTCATGATAACTGCGCTGACGTCATATCCGGCTTCTACCTGGCGAGGAGAACCGTCTTCGGCGGATTGCCTGAATCTGTGATATTTCAAACTATTGGGTCGATTTGTAAAAAAAACAATGTGTTTACTGAAAAATACTGCCGTGTATTGGTGGATAAAATATTATAATCTTTGCGAATAAATGAACTTGTGTTGGTCGTTTTCCGTTCCCCTTTAAGCTGCTTGGAAAATGAATGTGAATGAATTATTCGATATATTGGACTGTCGGGAAATTCTGGATATTTACTGTATGTACAATAACAATAACAGTAATAGACAATAACAATAATAGACAATAATAATAATAATAACAATAATAGACACTAATGGAGGTAATATTAGAACTGTTGACAGGAAGGGTTGAAATTGATTCTATTGGCCCAATGGACAGGGATCAAAATGGATTTTTGGTCATTGATCCAATGGATTTTCAGCCACCTCTAAATTCTAAAAAATAATTTTTTCTTTTGCCAATTTGGGCCAATCCCTGCCATTCTGATGAATCAGCATTGTCATGTAAGCATAAATTTTGTCCATTGGTCCAATGCTAAGCCACCATATCCAACAATATTTCTACCATCTTTGAATCTGCCCTGCCAATGTTGGGCCAATGCCAACCCTTGTTAGGTCAACATTGCCATGTCAGCGTCAATTCTGTCCCTTGGGCCTATGCTGGGCCACCAGGATGAAGTGACTTTTTGCCGTATTTAAATTCACCTTGCCGGTGTTGGGTCAACACCAGCTGGGCCAGCAATTCCAAAGAGTGCTTTGCCTACAATTATTGGGTCAACTTTGACAGGGTTGCGATGAAGAGCTCTCTTTCGCCATGCTGTCAAGGCAATGATACAAATAGTCCTTTTAAATGACCACGGTGTCCGAATCAGTTTAAAGACTGAGAATTGTTGTTCAAAGACACTAAAAACATGCTATTAAACTAGCCATCAGCACCAGCGAAATGGACATCAAGTCCCTGAGGAATCAAATAAGAGGCTTCAGTCAGTCAATTTGAACTCATTAGGCTTACAAATACTGTATCATGTTGTAAATCCACATCCTAACATGTCTATTTCAGTGGGGATCTCAATCTGCCTTTCAGAATAAGTCTGTCTGTTAAAATAAGGTTGTTTAATTCTCAGTGCTGGCCCCAGGCGAACACAAGCCTCTTCAAACCTTTACGAGAGTAAGTGCTCAAGTGCAATAAGGAAATTTCAGGGGGAATTAAAATGCCTGAACCAGTTTTTTTCCCTGCAATTGAAGCCATATTGTGCATCAGGCTTCAGTGTATCTCTGCATGAAGAGTAACTTTGGTGTTGCAGTTTGTATGGTTTCTTTCCCAATATCCGGCCTGATCTGGCATATAGCTTCAACGGATTATTTCCAAAACTGTGAGACGTTCCGATTTCCTGAATGGTGCTCCATTGGATCTCCAAAAACTAAGATATTTCACAATTTCCTGGCCGCCTCAGTGAGGCAATTAAACAAACAAAGCAAAATCAAGTTTACAAGTTTGTGGTGTTTTTTCTTTGTGGAATTCCACACCATTAAAGTTGCTATCGCATTATCATTATTTTTCGTACTGGTTCAAGAGGATTATGCAAAGCTTGGCGCACAAATGAGAGTAGGAATGGGGATGTTCTATGTGTTAAACTGTATGAATGTTCATGCGTGTGTGTGTGGGCACATTCCGAGCAGTAACATTCCCAGCCCTCCTGGGACTGTTCCTGGTCTTCCTCCACCACATTATCAGACATGTACAGAAAAGAGATTTCTGTAATCGTGCTTCTAAAAAATAAGAAAACACAACACATTATCTCGATATCATATTCTGTAAACTGTAGCTTGTTTATCTAGTTAGGTCTCTTACCTGACCGGCTGTGCAGTGCTGTAGTTGTGGGTTCACGCCATGTATCCACTTGTTTGAGTGGCTGAGTTGGGTGTACTGACTTAATTTGGTGTACTTTAGAGTTGATTAACGTAAATTTCCGCGAATGTGTAAATAAAAAGTGGAGATGAAGTGCTAAATAGTTTCAAAGCCCCTGCCAGACGCGGAGATGAAGTGCGAAATAGTTTCAAAGCCCCTCCCAGAACCCCCTTGCGGGAGGGAGACACCACCCCCCCGGCTCTGCGCGCCTCGGTCGCTTTGCTGTCATTGTGTACTGACTTATTTTTTGACCACTACAGCACTGCTGCTGTGTGACCTGAAAACTATCAATGATACAACATTTTAACATACAGTAACATTTTGTTTTAATTTAAAATGAAATGAAAGGAAAGCCTTACACTATCCTGTTATACATGAACATATACAGATTTTCATTATCATGTGGTTTTTACTTACATTATTGAAGATGCATTCTGCTAAAATCCATTTCACACTTTGCATTAGACAGTTTAAAATCACTTCTGTTTCACACTCGTGAAGTGTATGAAATTGCAGGAATAGGGCATGAATTTGTCAGTTCATATAAGGCAAGTTAATGGCAGTAATCACAGTATACAGATATTAATCTAACAAATCCGATATAAACTAATGATATTCTGAATTAAACAAAACTAAGCGCAAATACAAATCATGCATGCTTCTGTTTCCATACATTAAAAATTGTATGTGGCATGTATACAAATGCAAGTAAGATAATGACATGACTTCTCTATTTTTGCAGAGTAATTGCTTGCTTTTATTTTATATATGAAAAAATATACACAAAACAAAGTGTTTTAATAAAAACACACTTAAATTAATGATTCAGACTTTTATTAGATTAATCTCCTTTTAAAAGTTTAAGGCCTGGGCTACATTCAATTTTTAATAAGTTGACTGAATTTGAGAAAGGCAGCACGATGGCGCAATGGTTAGCACTTCCGCCTCACTGCAAGAGGGTCCTCAGTTAAATTCATGAGCTTATTCATTCCTGTATGGAGTTTGCATGCTGTCCCTGTGCTTGCCTAGGTTTCCTCCATGTACTCCGGTTTCCTCCACAGAGTAGAAAAACACGCACAGTCGGATAATTGGCTGTTCCAAATCGCCCATAGGTACACATTGTGATATCCGTGATGCTGGTCTTAAAATAATGGAGACGTAGGCGGTAATAAGTTTCGACTGCTTACTTAGGAAGTCACGGCTGAACTGAACAAAACAGATGCCAACACTTGCAGGGTAATATGGTAACCACCAGGTGGCGATCAATCACTGAATACCCAACCAGTCCATACTTAACACTCCTCCCCTTTTAGTAATAAAACCCTTTGTTTCAAAATTGCTTCAGCGCATAAAAACAAACAAGTGGCTACCCCTAAAATGGCTTAACTGGTGCCTTTCCTAAGTAATACTACTGTACTGTCTTAAACTAAGAAATCTAACAATAAGTTTAATAAAACTTATTCCCTAGTGGTTTAAAACCACACTAAATAAATTGGCCCCAAAACACCCATAACTCAAAACCCCACCCAATCACCAGTCCAGTGTCTTTGGAGCAGTGTGACACCTTTGCGGGTACCTTCTTGGTTCTGGAGCGATGGTGGGCGCCATAATCGGTGATGTTTGTGCTGTTGAAGGTTAGGTGACATGTGCCGGAGCTGGTGATTGCGAACTGACATTCGGTGGAGCGGAGATGTGTGTATAAGCTTGGGGCTGCTGAGGTGCTTTATTTTGATCCTGCTTGCTGGCCCCAGTAGGCCCTGGAGTTGCAGGTGGATTCCTCTCTGGGGCTGGAAGCTCTTTGTCACGGTCACTTGCAGTGTCTGTGGCCTTGCCACTGGCAACCTTCCCAGATTCTTTTGCAGACAGCATGTGGTCAATATGAACAGTGCGGTCTCGTACCCCATCATGAATAAGGTAAGTCACTGGCCCTAAGCGCTTTGCTACCGTTGCCCTTTTCCATTTCTCCTTCCCCTCACGGAAACTTCTGACCTGCACCACATCCCCTTCATTGAATTTCCGCAGAACAGACGAGAACCGGTCATGGTATGCTTTTTGTTTGGCCTGTTGAGCCTCCATGAACTTTGCATGGTCAGGTCTAAGTAGACTGAATCTGGTCCAATTGCCGCTTTAAGAACAATTCTGCTGGTGTGCAGCCTGTCACAGCATGGGATGTGCTGCAGTACATCAGAAGGAAGTTTGCAAGCTGATGCTGAAGAGGGGTTTTACTGGCTGCAGGACCATCACTGAGCACCTGCCTCAGCAACGACGCTTTCAGTGTCTGCACTGATCTCTCAGCTGCCCCATATGAGGCAGGGTGGTACACTGGGACCAAGGTCTGCTTGATTCCATTATTTTTCAGGGACCCTTGGAATTCCGCAGAGACAAAATGTGGCCCATTGTCGCTCACACATTCCTCTGGCAATCCATAAGCTGCGAATACACCCCGAGGAACCTCAATGGTTTTGGATGTGGTTGTGGAGGTCATGTGGACCACTTCAAGCCATTTTGAGTGGCTATCCACCACCACCAGGAAATGCTGCTTGTGTTTTTCAGCAAAATCTATATGGATTCTTTGCCATGCTCGAGTTGGCCACTTCCAGCAGTGCAGCGGTGCCACCCCAGGCATATTCCTCACTGCCTGACATGCTTGGCAACTTTGTGCTTTGACTTCGATGTCATTGTCTATGCTCCAGTGTCTAACTGCATTTGCACTGGGCTGTCCTCAATGTGCATCAGTACATCAATGCCACGATTCCCATCTGTAGCTGTGTACACTGACAATATTCCAAAAAGCCCATTTTCACTTTCATTACCGGCGTTCTCTTTTTCAACATACTGGGTTGTCATAGCTTTGTTTCTATTTCTGCATGCACGAGCAATGTGGCCCATTTTCAAACAACTGTGACATTTTTCTGTCTTAAATCTACAAATGTTGGCTGAGTGTTTGCCTCCACATCTATAACACTGCTGTGTACTCACGTCTGCCGATCCATCCAGTTGGTAACCACTTGCATTGGCACGCCACAGTTGTTCACGTTTCACTTTCTGGCTTGATATGGTGCACATCTCTGATGTCGCCTTTGCCTTGTCCAATAATTCTGTTGTGTTTTTAGACGCCATTTCCATCGTTGAGGCGATGTCGCAAGCGCTTTAGAAAGTCAATTCCTGTTCTATGAGAAGTTTTTTTTGCATAGCTTCTGACCGCAGATCACAGACAAATCTGTCTTGGAGTGCGTCATCCAAATGTCCAGCAAATTCACAGTGAATAGAAAGCTGTTTCAGAGCTACAATGAAACCGGCTACACTTTTCGCCTCTTGCTGGTTTCTCCGTTGAAAACGGAATCTTTCCGCAATGACATTCTTTTGTGGTTTGTAATGACCAGTTAGCTCCTTGATAAATGCTTCGTATCGCATTGTGCTAGGCTTTGTTGGAGCAGTTAAGTTCTTCAATAGGCGATATGCATCTGGCCCAATTGTGGATAAAAAAAAGCACAGACCTTTTTGTCGGCAGGCACCACATTCGCAATAATCCACTGTTCAAAATGATCAAAGGTATGATTCGAAATATTCTTCCGCTTCCTTATACTGCCCAATGCTACCTATTTGGAACGCCATGGTGTTGGCACAAGTTCAGTGTTTTCTTCTCGTCAGTCCGGTGAATTTTCCTTTGGTTTTTTTTTTTTTGTTTTTTTTTTTAATTTAGATATGTCCTTAATCCTTTCGATATCCGTTGATTATTTCCCTTGCATTTATCCCATCCATGTCGCCACTGTGATATCCGTGATGCTGGTCTTAAAATAACGGAGACGGAGACGGTAAATAAGTTTCGAGTGTTTACTTAGAAACTCACAGCTGAACTTTACAAAACAGACACAACACTCGCAGGGTAATATGTTATCCACCTGGTGGCGATCAATCACTGAATACCCTACCGGTCCATACATAACATAGACCAGCCTCTTTTCCAACGTTTCCATGTTTACAAGGTGGAAGAACTACAGCACGCCTCCAACTTTCCCCTAGAAGGCTCAGCAAGTCGTGCAGAACCGCAGGTCATCGGCTGCATGCTCAGGTGATTAATCTGCTCATCAGAGGACTAACGTATATAAATGTGCCCAAGACGCTACACAGACACAGAGCATTCATCACATATCTGGATCTGTATGCCTGCAGATGAGCAAGTATATCTGTAAATTTCCTTGGTCACACTCTAGTGTGTTTACTCTTCTCATGCTCACTTTATTCGAAGCATTCGAGGTCTTTTGGTTCTTAGACTGTTTTGTGGATATGACTTTCAGGAGTGTTAATAAAACGGTTTTCAGTTCTGCATCTCTGCATCCGTTCTTCATTTCAGCCGCACAGTATTGTGACAAAAACTTTTTCTTTTAGTGGTGAATGTGTTCATGCTGAACTTTCTTTGAAAAATGTTAAATAACCCTTACCATGTGACCCATCACTACAAAATCAGCCTTACTGCACCAAAACTGACTTTTCTAGTTGTGCACATGTAAATAGAGGGCAATCCCAGATTTAAAATAACCACAAAATCTTTAAATTAGACCACATTTGACAAATGTATCACATTCATTAATTTTCTAAGCCGCTTCATCCTAATTAAGGTTGCGGGGAGGCTGGTGCTCATCTCAACCGACTCTGGGTGAGGGCGAGGTACACCGTATAAAGCTCACTAGGTCTTCACAGGGACAGCACTCACACAACCATTCACAGTACCACTCACAACTAGGGATGATTTAAAGCAGCCATTTCACCTCCTGTGCATGTTTCTGGAATGTTGGAGGAAACTGGAGTACTGAGAGGAAACCCACGCAAGCTTGAGGAGAACTCCCACGAGCCCAGGAATCAAACCTGGAACCTTCTTGCTGTGAGGTGGATGTGCTTCTTACTGTGCACCACCGTGACGCCTGCTGAAACTCATAACTAAGGCCACTTTGGAACAGCTAATTAACCTCGGTCCATACCTAGTTTTTTCCTATGTGTAAATCCCCAAGACCAAGACTCGAACCCAGGTCCTCCTTGCTGTGAGGTAGACGTACTAACCACTTGGATTGTGGGAGGAAACTGGAATACCTGGAGGAAAACCATGCAAGCACGGGGAGTACATGCAAACTCCACACAGAAATACCCGAGCTGCTAATCGAACCCAAGACCTTCTTGCTGCGAAGTGGATGTGATAACCACTACATCACCATACTGCCCACAAATGTATCTCAACTTGAACTAATTTATTTACGGACTTTCCAAGAAGTCAGTCTGGCGCCTTCGGGCTCTTGTTATCATGATGGGTCACATATCACAAATTAATCATTTTCTTTTCTTTTAAAAACAAGATATTGTTTTATGATATGATATTGTTTCTTATAAGGAATGATGTATGTGGAGAGCCTGCTTTACAACTTACTGTGAATAAATAGTTTTTTATTTGAGATAATGGGTTTGAACGAGTGGCAGCCATGCAGCGCTCCTATCAGAGCTCCCGCCGGAGAAAAATTACTTGACACCTACTGACCAATCGGAAGGGACACTTTAACAGCACTGAGTTATAAATATTATAAACTTTTGTTCTAGGCCACATTTCAAGCCTACGTAATTTTCACATACTCCAGACTATCATTATCCTAACACACACACACACACACACACACACACACACACACAATAATAATAATATTTTCTTATTCTGCTCATATCAAAGTGGAACCATTGTGTAGTGTTTAGCATGTCCGCCTCACAGCAAGAAGGTTGCAGGTTCGCGTTCTGGATTCAGATGCTTCTATGTGGAGTTTGCATGTTTTCCTTTCACTTGCACAGGTTTCCCCCCTAGTACACCGGTTTCCTCCCACAGTCCAAAGTCCAAGCACATTAAACTAATTGGCCATTCTGAATTGCCTCTAGATGTGGTTGAGCATGTGATGATATGTATGTTCCACTCGTGGCAGCCGTTGCCGGTTAGAAAAGCAGCTTTAGGACCGTCAGGTCACTGGTTCGATTCCCGAACCAGCAGGAAAAAATGTGTAGCAATGGAGGGGGCAGTGAGCTGCACCTCCACTTCCTCTACATCAGAGGTGGGCAATTAATTTTCCCAAGGGGCCACACGAGAAACAGGAAATGTTGTGGAGGGCTGGACCAATAGGATGCACTAAATTCATTCATTCATTCATTCATTCATTTTATGAACCATTTAATCCTAATTAGGGTCACAGGGAGGCTGGCACCCATCTCAGCCGACTCCAGGCGAGGGCTGGGTACTGCTTTGACAGCTCGCCCAGCCATCGTAGGGCCGACGCTCAACCATTCACATACACACACCTAAGGGAGATTTGGAACAGCCAATAAGCCTACTGTGTATATTTTTGGACAGTGGGAAGAAACCGGAGTACCCGGAGGAAACCCACGCAAGCACGGGGAGAACAGGCAAAATCCTATTTCACATGTTTCGGAGCCTCTTTTAACATAGCCAGTGTGGGGAAATGAGTGAATGACTTGTCTGACATCTACTTTGAAAATAAAACTATCTTGGTTTGGAAGGTTCTGATGTTTGCTTGCATTTAATGCACAAACTGGTTTTTCCCTTGTAGCTTCACATTCAGCTCGTTCATGTGTGTCATTATGCCCACAGTAAAATCTAAATCACAAAGCCAATCTGTGTCTTTCAGTGTTCTCAAGTAGCTCCAAAAATGAAATAATCTCCTGTTTGAGATTGACATACTCCTTGACATACTTTCCCCAAACGTAACCAGCGGACATAAGAATGGTAAAGCAAGTCCCTGTGATCAGCATCAGTTTCTTTAAGAAAATGAATAAACTGACGGTGATGAAGTCCCCTCGCTCGAATAAAGTTAACAAGGTTCACAACCGGCTTCACTACATGATCAAGCTGCAACAAGGATTTACAGAGTGCTTCCTGGTGAATTATGCAGTGTAGGAGAATTACCTCCTGCTCAGGGTTGTCCTCTCTCACCCTGTCCTGGATTCTTTTGAGAAGCCTGATGTTTTTTCCTGTCATATTTGGTGACCCATCTGTGGTAACGTTGGTGAGCGTACTCCAAGGTAACTTGTGCCTCTTTATGACTGCTGACATGCTATTATATAAACTCTCTCCCCGTGTTTTTACTTTTAGGGATTTCATAGCCAAAAACTCCTCAGCTATCTCAAAGTTTTCATTAATCCCTCTGATAAAAATCCGCTTTTTTGTTGAGCTTGCCAGTTAAGTGTTCGTCCAATTAGTTCAATACACCAAGTCACCAATTATTTTCATCTTTGTTCTTCCTCTCTGGACATAAAATACTTGCTGTCTATGCACTCTTTGCCTAATGCGCCACCTGGTGTTGAAATGCTGTTATTACAAACCAAAGTGAAACGAATGCAATCAATCATTCACATCAAACATGAATTCTGTACCAATCAAGCTTTGGCGGGCCGGATTAAAAAGATCAACAGGCCAGATGTGGCCCGCAGGCCGTATGATGCCCAGGTCTGCTCTACATTCATAGCTGAAGTGAGCAAGGCAGCTTACCCCCCAACTGCTCTCAGTGTGTGGCAGCCCACTGCTCCATGTATGTGTGCGAAACAAAATAAACAAATAAACAAAACTAATGTGATGGTCTGGTGAGCTGTTCAGGGTGCGCTCCGAGTTTGTCCAGTGTCAGCTGAAATAGGCTCTAGCCTCCCCATGACCCTAGTAGAATTAGGTAGATTCCCACCCAGAAGTGAACATTCGCAAACATGAAACGACTGTTCATATAATGTTTGTTTAATGTTTGGAACGTTTGTGAACATTCATGCAATGTTCATGATGTCAACATTTACAAACATAAATCAACTGTTCATAGAATGGTTGTTTAATGTTCTGTGTGTTTGCAAACATTTGTAAAATGTTCATGATGTGTGTGTAAACTTGGGCACAGAATGCCCAATATATCGTATATATAATATTATAGGCCTATATATGTAATACAGCCTACACTTATTAAGTACTGGCAGCCTAATAATATTATATATAGGCCCATGATATATATACACACACACACACACACACACACACACACACACACACACACACAGACGCACAGTGGTACCTCGAGATACGAAAAAAATCCTTTTTTTTTTAAAGGATAAGGATTTTTTGCTTCATTTTACGAAAAAATATTCAATATACCAAAGGAACACTGCCACCTTAAATTTTTAAAATTTGCACCATAAACGCGCCCCGGCCGCCCTATTGGTTAGAATCTTTCACATCAGCTCAATAAAACGAAACTGCTCTCCTATTGGTTAAACTCTGCCCATCAAACTCAAGAACATGATACTGCTCTCCTATTGGTTAGAATCTTTGCTTATCCTGCTCAGTAACATTATACTGCCCTCCTTTCTCATTGAGCACCAGTCACATTTCTTTCTATCGCTGGAGTTCAATACAGCCATTTTGTTTCGGCATTTGCTATTGTTCAGTTTTCGTGTTGTATTCAACCATTACTGTATTTATACAGCCATGGGTCC
>JAQNCB010000004.1:3950422-3961320 GCA_030068295.1 Euristhmus nudiceps | reverse complement strand
TTGGTCTGTAATTCCTGATATCTGTCTTATCACCTTTTTTGTGCAGTATGGTTACCAAGGCATTCTTCCAATTGCTTTGTACTTTACCTTCGGTGAGACATTTGTTGAACAGACGTGTGAGCACTTTGATGACTGGGTCTCTTGAAGCATGCCCGCCGATACATATCTTCTCCAGGTGCCTTTTCACGGTTGGGTTGCTTAACACATATACATATATACATGTACGTATACGTCAGTCAGGGGGGTCGATCCTACTTTGCAGAAATTCGGTCTTCGCGGGGGGCCTTGACCCCTCATTAACCGCGAAAAGTGAGGGATCCCTGTATTTTGGTAACTGTCCGTTCCAAATCGCCCCTAGTTTTGGATGTTAGTATGAATGGTTATGTATGCTGCCTTGTGATGATCTGGCAAGCTGTTAAGAGTGTACCTTGCCTTCACCCAGTGTCTCCCCGCGACACTACTAGGGCAAATGAAAGTGAAAGTATATTCCAAATAGTGAGTTGGCATTTGCATTTTCAGAGCCTTTTCCTCCATAATGTAATTTGCTGACATGGGCCAGTTTCATTAGATTGGATCACATTTATCAAGGGCAAAAGCAAGGAAATGTGAATATAGGTACTTGGAAGTATGCTAGGGCACATGATAGCCAGTGTACGTTCTAATACACCCTTGAGAAGGGAGGGCCATATACATACAGTAGTGAACTTTTAAGGCTGAGGTGATGAAAAAGCAAAAGTGTGAACAAGCTGCTTAATTGAAGTATGTTCACTTAATTCATATGGAATGGCTTTCCCAGTTTAATTTTCTGTGAAGTTCTTGCCACTCCAAATTGCCCACAGGGTTTAATCCAGGATTGAGCCCTGTCTTTGGATGGGCTCCAGGTTCATTCCAGTCCTAAGTGATGACTCAAACTTCTAAATGCAGTACAGCCCTCTCGATGAATGATTCATTTGCATGAGTTTGCCGAGTGAGCCAAGTTCTTCTAACCCTTGTTATATTTCCAGATTTTTTTAGTGCCTTTAAGAAACTTATTGTAATTTCAGGCTTTTAAGCTTCCAAGTCATGTGTGTGTCCTGCATTTGACTTCTGTCTTCGTTTTAGATTTATAATTCCGATCTGTACTTTGCCTCTTGCTAAAGCTTGACTATAATTCACAGATAAGCCTCACTACAAAGACTCTTAATGTCCTAAAACCTAACTCCTCTAGCCCTTATTTTTGAGTGTTAGTAAAAAAATAAATAAATAAAATTGACAGCCAGCTTAAACTGAAAGTCCAACATTTACTGCATAAATTAATACAAAGGCACAAGAAAATAAAGTTAGTTAAAACCTTGCTAAACAAAGAAAAACTTCCAAAACAAATAAAACAGGAACTTACTAGGCTATTATTGTATAGAACCTAGAAGTACTAGGGTAGTATTGTATAGAACCTAGAAGTATTAGGGTAAGCATTGTGTAGAACCTAGAAGTACTAGGGTAGTATTGTATAGAACCTAGAAGTACTAGGGTAGTATTGTATAGAACCTAGACGTAGTAGGGTAAGCATTGTATAGAACCTAGAAGTACTAGGGTAGTATTGTATAGAACCTAGAAGTATTAGGGTAAGCACTGTCTAGAACCTAGAAGTACTAGGGTAGTATTGTATAGAACCTAGAAGTACTAGGGTAGTATTGTATAGTACCTAGAAGTACTAAGGTAGTATTGTATAGAACCTAGATATAGTAGGGTAAGCATTGTATAGAACCTAGAAGTACTAGGGTAGTATTGTATAGAACCTAGACATAGTAGGGTAAGCATTGTATAGAACCTAGAAGTACTAGGGTAGTATTGTATAGAACCTAGAAGTACTAGGGTAAGAATTGTATAGAACCTAGAAGTACGAAGGTAGTATTGCTGGACTAAGGTCCCCTGATCAGACAGTCAAGAGGTCCTTCTCATGAACTGCAAAAAATAGTGGAACGGTGGAATTTAAAAAACCTTGAAGGTGCAATGTTTACTTAACCCAGTGTATGCTTCCATGTCAGCTGCTCAACTGAATAGCCAGCTGACTGTTTATTAGTAAGAATGGCCAGCCAATTCAAGCACCTTTGTTGAACTACGGAATACATAAAAAAAATCACGAGTGCAGTTCCTCTTTGAGTTAATAGCATTTCATATCTGGTTGATACTTTAGGTCTACACTTCTCAGAGTTGTATCAGTATCAGTATCAGTATCTAGGGTGAATTCAGTCATGAGCGAGGAACCCCTCCCTGGACTTCCTCCAACGGACTCTCTCCTTTGCGATGGTTGTCCATGTTGTCCCTATGCTTTGAGTACGGTCGTCGTGCCATCTTGCTTTGGGTCGCCCACGTGATCTTCTCCATCTTCTTGGCGTCCATTCAGTTGTTCTGATCGTCCAACGTTTGTCAGTGAATGGAGCGACGTGGCAGCCCACCTGTGCTTGCTGTCTTTGATGACCCTGATGATATCCATCATTCCTGTTTGAGTGTTCTGATTTGAACTCTCCGAGTTGTATAAGCTACTTATTAACCGAGCGCGCGATCTGTACAGAGAAATCCCAACCTGATGTCTTTAGTATAGACCGAGCAAACAGGGTTAATACAAGCTTTATTTTATGGCATTTGAGAATGGTGGCCTTTTAAAATTCACTTCAGGCACTGGTACTGAACAAGGCAGTTTTATCCATGACTGTGAGCGCTTCAGTAGCTTTCAAGTTGTTTCCCTTCCCAGGACGAAGAGGAGCTGTCTAAAGAGCAGTGAGTACTTTGCAGGATTTCGTACACTATTTATTCTTTATCCTTTATTGAGAGTAAAGAACAAAGAGGCAAAGGATAATTACAGGACAAAGCTAGAGTGGAAACTCCAGATGAACAACATGAAAGAGGGTTTAAGTGGTATGAAGAACATCACTGGCTTCAGGCCATCCATCAGCAGAGGAGCAATATGTTCTTTAACCCAGGGGTCCCCAACCTTTTTTGCACCAGGGACCAGTTTTACGTATGAAAATGTCTCCGCGGACTGGTTAGACTCATTTTTTCAAGGGATAGCTTGTAGTTAGCTTAAAATTATAAATTATAATTAGCTAATGTGCGAAATGATGCAACAGAGTCAAGTGCGGCAGTAAGGCAAAGGCAGAAACAGTCGTTTTTCAAAATAAGATCCGGAAGCTCTAATAAAAAACTATAATTTGTGCCATGAAATATTTTGTTTGCAGATCAGTATGAAATAGTCCACGGACCGGTACCGGTCAGTGGACCGGGGGTTGGGGACCCCTGCTTTTACCGATTCAACACTGGGGCTACTGCACAGCACCCCTCGAACTCATCAGGAACAAGACTGAGTCCCCAGTCACCCCACTCTCTCGCCCTCCTTCTCCTCATTTGTCCTCTGCCTTATGTGATAGACCCGACACCCCTCCCTCACCTATCAACTTCACTTATAATCAGGCTGAGGAACAACTGAAAAGGCTCCATTCAGACAAGGCAGCAGGAGCGGATGGGGTGAGCCCCCATATCCTTAAAACCTGTGTTCCCTAGCTCTGTGGAGTTTTACATTACATCTTCATGATGAGTCGGAGCCTACAAAGGGTCCCAGTGCAGTGGAAGACGTCATGCCTCATTCCTGTACTAAAGACTCCACATCCCAGTGGCCGCCAGGATTACAGACCTGTGTCACTGACCACATGTCATGAAAACCCCCCGTGAGACAACTGGATCAACTACGACTCATGGTTGAACAACATATGGACCACCTTAAGTTCCCCTAACACCCTCGTCTCGGAGTCGAGGACACCATCATCTACCTGCTCAATCGTTTCTACACCCACCCGGACCAGTCAGCGAGCACTGTGAGGGTCATGTTTTTTGACTTCCAATGCATTCAACACTATCAGGCCAACCCTCCTAGGTGAGAAGCTGACATCAATGTAGGTGGATGCCTCTCTTCTGTTCTGGATTGTTCACTACTTGACCAGTAGCCCACAGTATGTGCGGCTGCAACACTGCGTGTCAGACACGGTGGTCAGCAACAACGGAGCACCACAACGGACCATCCTCTCCCCTTTCCTCTTCATCCTTAATACAATGGATTTCTGTCACTGCACAAAGACCTGCCATCTACAAAAGTTTTCTGATGACTATGCTGTAGTCGGATTTATCGGGGAGATGATGAGATGGAGTATCGGGCTGCGGTGGATTCCTTCGTCACATGGTGTGAGCAGAATTATCTGCAGCTTAATGTGACAAAAACCAAGGAACTGATTGTGGATTTTAGGAGATCCAAAACACCAGCGACCCCTGTTTCCATCCAGGGTGTCAATATGGAAATAGTGGAGGATTACAAATACTTGGAGTTCATATTGACAATAAACTGGACTGGGTTAAGAACACTCACACACTTTACAAGAAGGGCCAGAGCCGTCTATTTTTTGAGGAGGTTAAGGTCGTTTAACATCTTTCGAACCCTGCTCAGGATGTTCTATGAGTCTGTTGTGGCCAGGCCAGCACCATCCCCTATGCAGTTGCATGCTGGGGCAGTAGGCTGAGGGTTGCAGACGCTAACAGATTGAACAAACTGATCTGCAAGGTCGGCACCTGTCACGATTCTGCTCAGCGGCGCTTCCTGGGGCCGCTGTTGCAAGTGGTGGCGGTACTCTTTCCCCGTCCGCCATCTTGTTCCACTAATGACGGCGTCACCTGACGGGAGTCTAGATGATCTATATAATGTCTATGTTCCTATGTCCTGTTGCTGGCTCATCGTAGAAACTTCCACTTAAACTCACGCAGTGAAAGCGCGTAGCTTATGCTAGCACTATTGTTAAGATGTCTTATGTTCAAAGTTGGAGCTCCTAGGGTAAGTTTGGTGGATTGAGGAACTAATCATAGTTCATGTTCATTGTCAAGTCGAGATTCCTAGTTCTAGTTTCAAAGGTTCATGTTCCTGGTCTCTAGTGAGCTCCAATCCTTGTCCGTGCGTCTTTGTTCATACCTGTTTTGTGCCTCGTCACGGTTTTGCTTTCATGCCTGTTTTCGGTTCAGTGTTTGTTTTGTAACGTCGTGTCTTCCCCATGTGCATAAATAAATCCTTTTCCTGTTCCACCTGATGCCTGGTTGCTCTCACTCCTGCGAATGGAAGCATTCATGTCCGCAGGCCCCTACCCTGACAGGCACCATTGCGGGGATGGAGCTGGACCCTCTTTTGGTTGTGTCGGGGAGGCAAATCTTGTCCAAAATAAAGACAATATTGAACAATACCTCCCACCCAGTTCACAACCTGCTGATCAGTCACAGGAGCGCGTTCAGTGAGAGATTGATAAATGTTTTCCTGATCCACACAGGAAATCATTCCTACCTGTAGCCATTAAACTGTACAACTCTTCCATATAGCAACAACAGCCACTGTTATAGATTTATATTCGACTGTTTATCATATTGATAGTACTGTACATATCACTCACCGTCAGGATATTAGTAACTTCTAATTCCAGACTTGCATATACTGTATTTTCCGGACTATACATCACTCCGGAGTATAAGTTGAATCAGCCAAAAAATGCATAATAAATGAGAAAAAAACATATATGTCACACTGGAGTATAGGTCGCATTTTGGGGGCAGTGTTGTTTAAATGATTTCGTTAACGCACCTTTTTTGTATGACGACAACGTGACGATGATGCACTGAAAATGGATCTTTGGCGACTAAAACATGACGTGATGTGTTTGTGTTTTCGTTGACGAGATGAGATGGAATGAAAATGTTGGTTTGTGAGATGCTTACAGTGCATATACCATCTCTGCCTACTCTGTGCGTAACACCGAGTGGGGAGGCAACAAAACGTGCAGGCTCACCTTTACACATAGGAACATATAGTTCCACTGAATCAGACTGTTTGTTCAAACATGTTAAAATAGACTCTTCATTTCAATCTACGGTATATTATTTGCCCTATATCTTGCATGAGGAGTCATTTAGCTTTGACCCGAAGCCTCTGTTATTTATTTACCTGTGCCTCAGATGCCGATGGTAGAGGAAGAGTCGCTGCGAAGTGCTCTCAGTCACCGCCGTTCTCTCGTGCTTTCTACTCCTATTTAAAACGTTCACAATAAATGCACTGTCTTTCTGGATCATTGGAAATTCGGGTAAGCCTTGACCAAAACAACAAAACTTTTTTCTGTCAAGTAGCCGAGCTCAACAAGAAGTAAAAGGCTTCCTGTTAAGACTTTTCACAATAAAGGTCCCTTTTGACTTAATTTCCGGTGCTGTAATTGCCGGTCTTATTGACAAAGCACCTCAGCAAAATTTGACTGAATTCAAGAGCGCCCTCTTGCGGTTATCAGTGCGAAAATAATCAACATGTGAAATGTGGTTGCCAGTTATTTATTTATTTATTTTATATCATAATGTGTTAATAATTTCACATATATGTCGCTCTGGAGTATAAGTCGCCCACCCGGTCAAAGTATGAAAAAAAAGTGTGACTGGTCCGGAAAATACGGTATATGTAGATTCTGAATGTCTATTTGTATATATATATCTTTTTCGTACATTTTCTTTATTGAGACTTTATCTTTATCTCCCTCTTGCATGTATGGAGCAATTGTGTGCACAGTTTTCCTCCAGGATCAATAAAGTATTCTGATTCTTATCCTGATTCTGATATTCCTTAGGATATTTCCTGTGACCTGTTTCTCTTCAAGAAAACGCTGAATGCTTCTCTGGAAGCTGTTCAGATCATAAAGCACAGTGAAGCTAGCTAACAGCTAAATTGCTGGGTGGATTCGCTCCAGTTCACGTGCAATTTATTGCTTGCACATCAACCAGTCAGATTGCATGTGCAGACATTATCATACAATAAATATTTGTTGCTGGCAGTGGTATCAAGGGCTTTTCAAAAGTTGGGAGAGGCTCACTTGATCTGCTGATCTGTCTTATAAGCAAAGCAGTGTCTGGTGATTTTAGCACACAGATAGACTTTTCCTTGAAAAATATCTCAAATCATTTGAGAAGACATTTTGCAAAGGGAAATATAGTCTTTTTGCTTGCCTTGACCGAAGTGGGGTTGGTCATAGGACTTAAGTTGGACTGACAACTCTGTAAAAGTACACCTATATTTCCAACGTTCCTAAAATGCTAAATTAACAAGAGAAAGTTTCAAAAAGTGTTGTCAATGTGGTTTCTATCCACCTGCCTTTTGACAACTTAAAACCAAGCCTCTATCATATGCTTATCAACAATGCGTATCGTAATGGGGCTGTACTCTCTCCTGTGACCCCATCTTAGCATCGCTGAGCTTGCAGTGTGCTGTGAGAGTCTGTTAGTTTTATCTGCATCCCCTGGCATTGATGAAAGAGCTCCATCAGCTTTTTCCAGTCAAGTCCAACTCTCAATCGGGAAACAAAGCCACAGAGCCCATAGAGGAATTTTTTATTTTTATTTTTTAACTGAGATCTCTGAAGCTTCCTGACATCCATGTGACTCTTAGTCACTATGTATTACAGGTTTGGAATGACCACTTGGTGCCCACTACTCAGTGGGGATGCACAAGAACACCTGCACATTTTATAGTCTGAATTAATGATGTGCTTTAACAGCAGTAACAGCAGAGCAGAAGCCCCAGTTACAGTTAACAAATTGTCCTGCAAATCACCTGTGGCTAAGATAGGGGTAGTAACTGGGCAATGGGAATACTCAAGATTAGTCATGCATTGTTTGAGATCGATTGTTAACTCTAAGATTATTAATTTGGGTCAACCATTGGTGCATGGTTTGACATGGACAAGGACAATATTCTTTATTGGTTTGAGCAAAAATTACATGATTTTTGTCCTTCACTCAAGTAGTTAGTCATCCCAAGCTCTTTAGCCTTACATTTAAGCAAAGAAGATAAAAAAAGGTGGTTGCCCCCCACTCATCACAGACTATGTACGTCATGTGACACACTGGCAGGGCGTTGTGTCATGGCGCAGCTGTTCAGCGAAGTATTTTTCTGTCCTTTTCCCTTTTTTTGGTTTGTGTATGCTTCCGGGCTGGTTCACTTTCATTTTGAAGTGTTCTTTGTTATTTCAGCTTCCAGGCTCCTCCATGCTTCCGGGTCAGTGCCGGCGCTGTTTATGTTGATTTCTTTTGCGAGCTGTGCTCGTGTTGCCAGCCTCATGGAGTGCTGTTTTGGTTTGCTTATCTTTTGTTTCATTTTCCCGTTTTTTTTCCTATTCTATACTTACTTGGGTGGAAGCTCAATAAAGGTTCCTCGAGTCGTGCACTTGGGTCCTGGTCTGTCACTTACTATCACGACACATTGTAACAAGAGAAAACAAAAGGACAAAGTGACACCATTGTAAGACCGTACTATTTGTTAGTCACTCATCTATCTATATACAGATGCAAATTTCTTTTCGTTATTATGATGAATAAGGATGAGCAACCATGCATTGCTTCTCTTCAAGATCAGACAGCTGAACTGTGCAGAAAGATAAATAAGAAAGCCATTTAATGGCTTGCCAAAACTGAAAGACATAAGTCAGTATCGATTGAGTTCTGAAATGGAGAGAGGGGATGCTGCCTCTGTGTTATGTACTGTGCACAAGAAGCACAGGGTCTCATGGGATATCGATCACTGCTCATTCCGAGAGAAAGGAACCAATGGTAGTTTATCTAGGCTGTAATTAATTTCACTGTCAACCTCATTAGGTTATATTGAAGGCCAACGGCATTGAGCTTGATGTTTGACACAAGTGTTTTCAGAGCGGTGGCTCTGTGACTGATTAACTCACAATCAAGAATAGGGCAAAAAAAAGAGAAGTGGAAAGATGTAACTTGAAACAACATAGGAAGCATGATTCTATCTCTGACTGAGACAAAGTCTTTTAGGTGTTAATTTTTGGGATCGGCAGATCTCTGACAACCGTTGGACAATCAGAACAACTGAATGGACGCCAAGAGGATGGAGAAGATCACGTGGGCGACCCAAAGCAAGATGGCGCAAAGACCTCACTCAATGCATAGGGACAACATGGACAACCATCGCAAAGGATAGAGTTCATTGGAAGAAGACCAGGGAGGGGTTCCTCACTCATGACTTAATTCAGCCTAGATACTGATACAGATCCAGATCTCTAAGGTTCCTTTATTCATTTGCCAAACCACGGTCGCAGGGACGTTGGAACCTATCTCAGGCAACACTGATCGAAGATGGGGTACACCCGGCCAGATCATCACAGGGCAAGACAACCATTCACACTCACTCTTACAATTAGGGGTAGTGTGGATCATCCAATAAGACTAATGGGCATGTTTTTGGACTGTGGGCGGAAACCAGAGTATCCAGAGGAAACCCATACAAGCATGGAGAGAACATGCAAACTAAACACAACACACCCTCACTGAGTCTGTGACTCAAACCCAGGTCCTTCTTGCTGTGAGGCTGTGTGTGTGTGTGCTAAACATTACACTACTGTAGGGTTCTGTCTTGTAGGGCCGGTGGCGTAGTGGTTAGAGTGCTGGGCTCATGATCAGGAGGTCGTGGGTCCCAATCTTGGTGAGAGCCCCACCGTGCTAGGTCCCCTGGGCAAGGTTTTAACAACAAGTGTGTCTGTTCACCCTGCAGTATAAATGGGTACCAGTAAAAATACTGGGAAGGTAACCTGTGATGGACCAGCGTCCCATCCAGGAGGAGTTGAACTCCTCGTTGCTTCATGCTACAGAAACTGGGGATAAGCACCAGCACTGATGAGTCACTGGGCTCGGATATAAAAGCCCATGATGAGCCACTGGGCTCGGGTGTAAAAGCCCACACACAGGGTTCTATCTTAGGGTTCACCTCTACTTATGAGCATATCTGTTTATATATTTACTTCTAAACCCCTATTATGAAAACAAGGCCATTAACAGTTTAATATGTAATAAACCTGATGCATTCTGTAATAAGAAATGTGTTGTCTGCACTAAAACAGTTTCAGTGTTGTTGAAGAGGTCAGACGACTGTGTGTCCCAGCATGAGTTAAAAGCATTTGTAATTTGCAATAGCCAGAAGCACCAATCTCAGACACATTATGCAAAAAACTCCCTCGACATTCTCTGTGTCAGAGGTTTACTTTCAGTGAAAATCAGCCGTATTAACATTTGGTTACTTTACAGAGTTCAGCTTTTAGCCGGAAGATTTCCAATGCGAATGGAATCATAATACTCCAAGTGTCAAAAAAGATGCCTGTTATCTAAAATCTGAGTTTCCTTCAAAATCTGCCTAACCTTTCTTATGATCTTTAACGACATTATAGAGCTACAGGCTCATTTTTTGCCCTATTCTGTAATATAATGCACTACTTTATTTATGTACTCTATTAGTCTCTGCATAGCTTCCAGCTTTTCTGTATAATTTGGTCTTTAGTCTTGGAGATGCAGTGCAAAAGGAAATTGAGTGAATAATAGTCACAATTTATCAGTATAGTCAAGATATTTGCAATACCAGCACAATGGTGTAGTTGCTAGCACGTCTGCTTCTCAGGAAGAAGGTCCTGGGTGCAAGTCCTGGATGTTCTTGCATGTTCTTGTGTGGGTTCTCCCCCACGTACTTTGGTTTAGTTTGGTTTGGTTTCCCCCAACAGTCCATGCACATTAAGCTTACTGGCTGTTCCAGATTGGCCCTAGGTGAGATAAGGAGAGTGAATGGTTGTGTGTGTGTTGCTCTGCAATGGACTGTTCACTGTGTACCGTGTCTTCACCCAGGGTTGGGTGAGATAGGCTCCAGCTTTCCTGTAACCCTAGAAGGATTACCGTATTTTCCAGACTATATGTCGCTCTGGAGTATAAGTCGAAAAAGTCCATAAAATGCATAATAAAGAAAAAAAAAACATATACAAGTCACACTGGAGTATAGGTCGCATTTTGGGGGCAGTGTTGTT
>JAQNCB010000004.1:3315838-3326809 GCA_030068295.1 Euristhmus nudiceps | reverse complement strand
CACACACACACACACACACACACACACACACACACACACACACACACACACACACACACACAAACACTACTACACAGTTTCTACTCAGCTCCAATATCTTCCCTCCAGAGAATATTCAGAATGCTGCCTAAACATTCAGCGAGCTGGCCAATATACACCAGGGTGCAAAAGTAATTAATTAATAACATTTGTTTCAGTGTTAATTAGTTCCAGTTGAGTATATACTGCTTTATTAAAAGCCTGTTGGTTGTGGACTCTTGTCCGTGTGAATGTACAACAGCACCAGGGAACTGTGCCCCAACATATCAAGATACAGGGATCCCTCACTTTTCGCGGTTAAAGGGGGTCGACACCCCCGCAAAGACCGAATTTCCGCGAAGTAGGATCGACCCCCCCTGACTGATGTATACGTACATGTATATGCATATATAATATCAATAAATACATATTCAACGCTATAAATGCTTATAATAACAATGAAACATTCAAATATAATGCATAATATGTAAATAAAATATAAATAAAATATAAATAATATAAAATATGTAAATAAATATGTAAATAAACTTCAGCCTTTTCTCTTACGAATGCTGTAATTTCAGAGCCGAGTCCCAAACTGAGTCCCAAAGCGGAGTCAGTAGTGAGCTTGCTCCCTTCCCCTTAACTTTTTATATATATATATATATATATATAATGAATATTTAAAAAAAATCCATGATGCACTGAAGCCACAGAACTTGAAACGCGATATAGCGAGGGATCACTGTATTGGATTTGAATGGATTGAACCCGGGCGCCATGGTGTCATAGTGGTTAGCACGTCTGCCTCACAGCAAGAAGGCCTGGGTTCAATTCCCTGCTCAGGCGTTCCTGTGTGGAGTTTGCATGTTCTCCCTGTCCTTGCTTGGGTTTCCTCCGGGTACTCCGGTTTCTTCCTACAGTCCAAAACATGCACAGTAGGCTGATTGGCTTTTTCCAAATCAATCCTTTGTGTGAGCATGGGTGTGAATGGTTGTGTGAATGTTAGCCCTGCGATGGCCTGGCGAGCTGTCTAGGGTGTACCCTGCCCTCGCTCAGAGTCGGTTGAGATGGTCACCAGCCTCCCTGTGGCCCTAATTAGGATTAAGCGGTTTAGAAAATAAATGAATGAATGGCTTGAACCCTGATCAATTACCACCGCTCACCCCAGGACATATTTGGGGGTCTATACTGTAGACTGCTCACAGCTCTCTAAATGAGGAATAAAACACTTCAGGATGTGCTATTATTGACTTATCAGCATCTCCTGAATTGTTTCTTTCCTCATATATGCCAGCAATTAGCCAAAGTTTATAATAGCACCAACAGGTTGTTTTCACCTCTGTTTTTTAGGTTTTTGTACAACATAACCCAAAAATGTATGCACAAGCTTAAATTATTTTTTCTCTCTCGAGTAAGGTGTGGCATAAGAAATAACCCATAAAACTTTGGAGGTGATCCGTGCATGGGATCCTTTAAAAAACAATTCCCGAATCGTTAAAAACACCCATAGCAATAGATTAATTAATATCGGCTAATAGGTTCATCAGACACCCACTAGGAGGAGACATTTCATTAGAAATATGTCAAGCTATAACTAGACAAGCAATGTACCTTCGCAAGGCACATGATGGTGTTATCTTCTAACTACTCAGCCTCTTGCTGCCTGACTGTCAACTTTAATGTATAACCTAAAATTTATACACAGCACATCGTTATTCGACCTGCAAGGTCATATTTGTATGGGTTGTTTCATAGTATGATGTGACAGATACAGATTTAGGAATGTGTATATAGGGGAGATATTATGCCTTTTCCACTTTTTTTGACCCGTAAAAGTCTTTGAATTAGCCAGCTTTCCCCAACTGCAAACATAACCCCTCCCCTCCTCAAACATAGCGATATCTACACCCATCCTATTTAATGGCAACTCATTATAGGATGCTCTACAGTTCAGAAATGTGACCAATCAGTGCAGAGTATGCACAGTGTGGAAAGATCATAAATGTGAGGAGGAATCCAAACAAGCCACCCGCTGCACACAGACTCAAAATCAGTGTTTCAGGGGAGAACAGAAAGCAGTTTCCCAAAGAACTGTGGAGTTTTTGCATTAGGAATCATAGGGAATAATATCTGTGATTTTGGTGGAATGACCCATCAATAATTATATATGCTTTTATTACTTTAGGTAAAGTGTTACGGTGTTAGCTGTTACTACAGAAAGGATAACATACTGGAACCAGCTCAAGCTGATGTTAAAAAAAAATCTATAATTTCTGACCTCCTCTTCTGACTGAAAGCTTAATTCTGCTGTTTACATTGTTACTAATGTTAACATATTGTGTTCCAGAAAATTATTTTCAGAGCCCGCAAGAACTCAAGCAAGAACTCAGTCAAGGAAACGCTGAAAAACAAGAAGAAGAATGCAACTGAGAAGGAGCTGGATGATCCAAAGATCCAGGATGGAGCAGAGAAGGAGGGCAAAGAGAACACAGAGACAGCAAATGAAAACGAGGGAGGTGCAAATGATGAAACAGATGGCGAGGCAATGCCAAAGGAGCACGAAGATCTGGGGGAAAAGGAGAAGAAAATGGAAGAGGTGGAAGCGGAAGTAGACGGGAAAAAACCCACTAACAGAAAGCAAGACGAGGCAGATGATGAGATAGAGACACTTTCTGATGTGAAGAATGGAGAGATGGAGGGTGATGAGGTGAAGCAAAGTGGAAAGGAAAACTACCATCTGCATAATGGCTTGGACGAGCAAGACCCATCAACCAATAAGGTGCAAGATGAAAACTCTATTGATGTGGAAGACATTGATTTGGCCAATCAGGAGTAAGAATGCTGTTCAAACTGCCTCTGCTGCCATGAATGTCGCACCAACACCTTGTCTGTTCTCATAATCTGCTCTGAACGCCTTTACCAGGATGTAAATGACCATTTCTCACTGCATCTGAGGTTTTTCAGTATAAGCACTGGATTTTAAGACCACATATGGATGCGAATGATGTACATAAGGAGCCAAGACATGACACTTTTTCTTCACATAGTTTAAAATAATAAGCGGTAGATGCTCAAATAATACAAGGAATGGCAGAGACCAATTTTGCGAAAGGCAATCTGTTCTGAAGGAGATATTATCACCTCTTTTTGTTTACACGTCTGATAATGAAAGACGAGTTGCCAGTTTGTGGGGTTTGGCATCTTTCTAGCCACAGCCATTGACCAGTTTATCAGACCTATACCTCATACCTTATATTGTGTGTGCACAGGGAATACACCCTTGATGGGACACCAATCCAAAACCAAATATGACAAACATCCATTAATTACCAGTAAATAAACCATTACATTAATTTATTACACCATTCGAGACTATTCCACTGTGTATGACCTTCATTAAAAACTATAAAACAATTCATTGACCCCAAAAGCCGTTTATATTGGGATGTCTGCCAAAAGGAACCATTCAAAACCATTATATACTTACATACTGTAGGCAGTGGTGGATTAGTGGGTAAGGCGATGGGTTGCTGATCTGATGGTCAGCAGTTCAATCCCCACTGTCACCAGTGTTGAGCTCTTGAGCAAGGCCCTTAACCCTCAATAGCTCAGTTGAGTTGTATAAAAGAAAAGATAATTGTAAGTCGCTCTAGTGTCTGCCAAATGCTGTAAATAAAAATCATTATAATCCTTTAGACACCACCAGGAACTGATATAATTTAATAAATGGGGTAGATAAATCCATTAGAAAGCCATAAAACTATCAAGAATACAAATTTACCCCCTGGTTCAATGCAAACAAACAGACCAAGAGAAACCACCCACAGTCCATCACCATTGGTGTTTTGTGTTATTATAAACCCATTATAGCACAATGCAAACAGGAACAGTGAACAGGAACCTACAAGAACTTTACCAGGCTCACTCTCCTCAAATCACCAAAGGAACACTTCTGACCAAAAATTATTTTGTGGACCTCTTTATCCACAATTTTTGTTAAATTTCTGGTGACTGGGATACAATAATCCATTAGAAATCCAAAATAAAACATTAAATCACTGCTTCGGTGGTTCAGTACTAGGACCGCTTTCATTGTGATATTTTAGTATTTTTTTGGTATTATGAACCATTACAAACAATTATCGACCTACAGAATTTGGCCAGCCCTATTCTACCCCATTATTCACAGGAAAGAGATTGCCACTGGACCACCTCTGGCCAGATATTGATTAAAATAGTCATTCATAGCAGTTGATATAAATATATATATATAGAAAAAAGCTGCTATGAGTGTATTAGACATCGCTGTGGTAGGTGATAAAACGGAAAATCGTTGTAGCTAAAATGCAGATCGACCTGATAAACTGGCAACTCCATGTGTACAGTTAGACTCTTACAATGCACACTGCGCAGAACAATGTTTTGAGCTGTCAGCATTAAAGGAATATTTTGATGCCAGCTGAAAGAAGCGTTTCCTATTTAGAGACAATCTACGCTGACTCTGCAGCAGACTCTTTTCCCCCCTCCCTCCTTTTGGTGTATTTCTGACTCACCGAGGTAATGAATGTCAAAATCCCCCAATGTCTGCAAAATCTCCCGAAACCAAAATGAACAGACTCTCAGGAGCATAACAGACAAATAAGGTCCTAATCCTCGCTACCACAAAGCAACTGTTACCATGCGAGCAGTGCAACATCCATTTTAAGGGCATCTAAACTAAACGTCTGTGAACTTTGGAGCACCCACAGGATAAGGACACACCTATTTGCTGAATGTCATAACTGCTCATTTATTTGTAACGAGCGATGGGAGTCTCATTCAACCTTCACACCATAATTAATTTTTATGCCGTGGCAGCAGATATGTGCTGTCATATGACTCCAAGCGTGAATTTCTGTCTGTTTAAAGATGTTACGGTTATAAACGAACAGCTCTTGTGAAGGGGTTTTGAAGCCGACGCTGCGCTCCTGCCCGTCGTGCCTGAAGGGATTATGATGAAAAAAAAACGAAAAGGGAGAAAAATTTTAGTGATCACATGATGCCGACTGTAACTTCCAGGACAAAGATTAAGCTCAGGAGTCGAAGCGATTTCCCACTGAGAATCACCAGTGATGCTAGTGATTCGCACAAATCTTAATCTGTGCTCGGAAAACTGGCCAAGCTACAGTTTTTAATGCCAGTTATTTCATGTGGCGAGGAGAATCGAATAACAGACAACTGTGCGGATTGTGTCCTAGGGCTGTTTACCCACAGTAATTTATCCTGGCTCCTCGTGTCCTCGTGGTTCGCCATTTCTTTCCGCCTTGCCTTGGTTCTATCGAGATGTCAAGCGTTTCATTTTTTACACTTTCCAGTCCTGCTTTTCTGAGGAGTAACATGAGGTACACACAAGGGTTAAAGACGAAAAGGAACTGCATTGTCATGTAGTATCATAGCAGTGTTTAGTATTAAAGGTAATAAACTTAAAGATACGAACTAAATAATGACTGGTAAATAAAAAAAAAGAAATGTGAATACTCTGAATAGTATGTAGAGAAAAAAGTTTAGAGATACAAAAAAAAATCATTATACCAGCAAAAAATTAAAAACAAGATCAATAATAATTTTTTTCGGTTGTGTATATTTCTTACTTGAGTTACGTACATCAGCGACTGTATGTATAGAAGTATCGCTAAAAATGTGCCTTATACAGAGATGGACAAATCTGCTAGCCCAGATTTTTTTTTTTTTTTTGCACTTCAGCCCGGAACATAAACTGGTATACAGCGACGTTCAGAAGAATCCAAACCCCATTCTGTACTACACACATTAGCCGAGGGCCGATCTGGTGAATGGGAAAAATATTTGCAAGTCAGGTTTGTTTAGCATGTGATGTTTTCAGAATCAGGAAAATACATGGATGTGGAGTGCGACTGATGAAATCGAGAAAAATAACTGCAAAATCAGAATCATATGAAGCGCAATGCTGTCATACAACATCGTATTTGAATATATCTGTCCATCCTTTAATCCAACTCTGGTTGCAGGGAGGCTGGAGCTTATCTCGGCCAACTTGGATCCAATGTAAGGTACCACCAGAAAAGCTCTCCAGTCCATCACTGATCCACCTACTCACACCTCGGAACGTTTTAGAATGGCTGATTAGCTTAGTATACATGACTTTGGAATGTGAGAGGAAACCCTAGAAACCAATGCAATCACCAGGAGAACATGCACACAGAGACTCCAGAACTCGAACCAAGGACCTTCTTGCTGTGAGATGGCTGTCCTAACTATTACGCCCCCCATGTCGGCCCTTATAAATGTACTGAGAGCAAATAAAGTAGACAGTAAGAGATAAAGAACATGATAACCAGACTCTCGAATGAGATACTGTATCGTTCATGTCTAACACGAGAACTAAACACTGCTTACATTTTGTTGAGTGAATAAAAGATGATCCACAGAATTAAAAACATTGTTTGAGGAGAATAATAATTATATTATTATTATAATGCTAACAAAGTTTAGTATCTTTTAATTTACAGGCTAAATTCAGTAAATTTTCTCGAAGCTCACAAATACTGAAAAATTAACAATTGTTCACTGAAGGTGATTCAGTATATTCGATTTAGCCACACCCACTTATCCTGACACAAAAAATAATCAAACGATTTTTATTGTTTATTTCTTACATTTTTAAATCATGATGAATGCAGGTGAGCTCCAAGTGTAATGGTGTACAGCTGTGTAACGGCATCTTTTTAACTCACTTTAAATGTTTTAATACAGACTATACACAAATGCAAGCAAAGCAAGCTAAAATACGATTTTTAGAGTTTCAGTTTCCATATACAGTTGAACCTCGCTCGTATGGACTAAAAGAGGGGTTGGAGTGTCCGTTAGAGCAAGGGTCCCCAACCTTTTTTGCACCAGGGACCAGTTTTATGTATGAAAATGTTTCTGCGGAGCAGTCTCGTTTTTTTTCAAGGGCTAGCTTGTGGTTAGCTTAAAATTATAATTGCGGTTAGCTAATGTGTGAAATGGTGCAACAGAGTCAAGTGCGGCAGTAAGGCGAAGGTGAAAACAGTCGTTTTTCAAAATAAGTTCCGCAAGCTCTAATAAAAAAAACTATCATTTGTATCAGGAAATATTTTGTTTGCGAACCGGTATCAAATGGTCCACAGACCGGGGTTTGGGGACCACTGCTTTAGAGTGAACTGTTTTTTTTACGGGGCGGGGCTATACTCAATACTGAATACTGTACAAGTAAAATCACCTCAAAGTTCTGTAAAAGCACAGTAGTACTGAATATTTAACACCCAAATAAAAAGTTTATATTGTAGCTGTACAGTAAATACATGTAATTCATATTGTAATACATAATACAGTCATTCATTTAACTGGCGGCTGAAAGACTCGACAGCACTATGTGCTAGCGGTGTGGAAATAATGTCCGCCGTGGCTAGTGTGTAGTGCTATTGAAGTTAGCGGCGGCGGACATTATCTGCACACCGCGTACTTTCTTTCATACGAGCATGTACATTACCCTCACTAGAACCAACATCAAACTGCACAGCAAACTTTTGTAACTTTTCTTTTGATTTCTAATATTACCATTTGTTTTTTAACTCCAAATTCTTCACAAACACTGGGGAAGCAGCACAGATCAGCACACAGCCAGGCTTGTAAACACTGGGCGCTCATGACACCTACTGGCCAAAATCCGAACTATCCTTAAAAAAAAAAATCGGGTTGGCCGTACTATCCGAAATCCAGTCCATCGGGGTCCATACGAACAAGGTTCAACTGTATTACCATGACAGACAGGTCAGGATGAGCTCTGCATTTTGGGACGTGCAAACGGCATCAGTTCTCCTCACTCAGAGATTAGTATACACTATACACCATAATCTGGAAAGATGTTTAAGTATGGACTGCACAAAAACACAAAAATAACTTTATTTTATTTCAGATTTACATACCATGGCACCAGACTGGTTCAGCTCTGTGTTTAGGATTCACTGCACCATAATCTCTAAAGGTATTTTAGTATATATTACACAGAACAACATACAAAAAACCACTAAAAGTAAAATGCATTTCTTGTGGTTTATTTATTTATTTATTTATTCGAATATGAAAGTGTGCTAATGATGACGCCATCATCCACCATTTTTGAACATCCACCATTTTTGATTCAAAGATTATCGACTTTGCATAATGTTTTTTAACCGCCAAGATAGTGGACCAATCAGATTGCGTCATTCCTGTGTAGAATATACTGGTGTTATATAATTTAAGATAGCACTATTGACCCGAGCCAAATTTGGTTTCCAATAGAAGCATTTTGAGGGAAAGCTAATGAGTTAATGATTTGTCCATCCCTGTTTATGATTTTATTATTATTTTTTTTTTAATAGTACACCTGAACAGGAAGCATCCAAATGGAGAACTCCCTGCCCCTTTATATCTTTGCACATCCTTTATCGTCTTTGACCCCTAAATAAGTACATTTTAATTCCTTAATACTCCTAAATGAGCCAGAGACACTCTGTTCATGTGACTTTCCTCAGTTAAACAATGCTAAGTGACCTTTCTTCAGACGTCTTGTGATGGATCAGCGTCGGATCAGCGTTATGTGATGCCGTTATTGTCTATCGCAGCGTTTTTTATTACCGTAACAGAAAAAAAAATCTTTTCATATGCTCATCCTCATCTCTATTTAATCCTGAACTGATTAACTGTTCCGTTCTTCTGACAGGTGGTTAAGTGTACTTTGCATTCCACTGCTGTCACGTCTGCCGCGTGTGTAATTCACGTTGTCTGTCTTACACTTTGTCTGTAGTGCCGAGATAAGATTCTTTCGTGTTGATTAGCAGTCAGGTTTAGAGCGCGCTGTGAATTCGTGACTAAATGAAAATGGCCCTAACTGAAATCAGCCATTGCTTCGTAGATGCTGGACATCAAAAGAGACGAACATGTTTAGGCGATTAATGGTTTGTGTCTGCACACTGTATAACGTACATACCGACTTCAGTTTCCTGTCATATCTTACGCGTACATGAATTCAGTCGTGACCCCACCGGCTTTCCATAAAAGCGTGTTTCCATGTGAAACTGGGGGAAAATGCAAGTGGAAGAGACGAAGCCTTGTGGCATTTACCCCTGCTGAGGCTAATGGACTACTCGACCCCCATCTGGAATGTTCTTGCCCCTCACGGACAGAGCTAATATGCACTTTGCTCGTTTTTATGCAACCTTTTCATGTGTCAAAAATGGCAGTGGTGCAGAGAGAGAGGTCATTACACATAATAACCCAGCGTTCCTTCAGTCCATTTCTTCTTTGCTTTGTTTCCTGGTGTGCTGAGACTATGGGAGGCCTGCTTTTGGCCACTGGATAGTAGCAAAAAGAGGTTCCTCTTAAAAAAAAATAAAGAAAAGAAAAGGGGATTTTGGAAGTCGGTCACTTTTTAATTATTCTTATTATTATTATTATTATGATTATTATTATTGTTGTTGATGTGGTTGTTGTTGTTGTTGTTGTTATTGTTGTTGTTGTTGTTGTCGTCGTCCATCGCAGCTGTTTGTATAGCATTATCACCATAGATGCAGTCTGTAAGTAATTAGATATGATCATGTTTTTTTGTTTGTTTGTTTTTTGTTTGTTTATGACACACTGGATTTGTAAAATAATAATGATTATGAGATTAAAGAGCAGACAGTCAGCTTTAATGAAAGTGAATTTATATCTACATTAGGTTAATTGCAGTGTTCGTTCACATCTAATGTGAGGAGCGAAATAACAAAAACAGTGTCAGCATCCGAGTATTTACAGTCTGCATTGTATGTTATTGTCTTCTGTACAATTTGTATATTATAAATATGATTTATTTTGGCTTGCGATTAAGTAACTCTGACATAAATATTCTAAATATGCTTATTGTACCCTAGTGTCGTGTCCTCATTTGTTATGACTATTTATGTAAATTAGTCTTGGGAAAATCAAACCTGTTTGCTGGTCAGGTAAGTCAAAGTAATGTTCAAAGGAGTTCAAGAGTCATTTGGACTTTTTAAACGAATCATTAAGAGAAAATTATTCAATTTCATTCACTGAATGATTCCTTTCTTTTCTTCGGTTGTCTCTGAAGCACTTTGACGTTACAATCCTTGAAAATAAAACACTTCATTTCTAAAAGACATCAATCATCAAATAACTTTATAAGAGAATCAGTGTGTAGGGCTCACAAATTCGAATCCAGGTTGAGTCATCCATGACTGGGAGTCCATGGGTGCTAATTGGCCGAGCTCTTGCACTTCCTTGTCACTCACAGCAATTATCAGTCAATCCATGGGCATCCGTGAGCTCATATGTATGAGAGGGAGGAGAGCACTCCCCCTACAAGTGTGCACATAGGCACCTGCAAATGCACATGCACAGCAGTTCATAAGGATGCGGGTAGCAGCACTGCATGCCACGGAGGGGACATGTGCATGCTTACACCCCTCCCTGGTTGATGGTGGCTGTATGTGATATGGATGCAACACTTGACAGATGTGCATTGGGTACTACTAAAATTAGGGAAGAAAGAAATGGGGCAATTCAAAAGAGAGAGAGAGAGAGAGAGAGAGAGAGAGAGAGAGAGAGAGAGAGAATCAGTGTTTGAGTCAGTTGAACTTTTTGGCTGTGACTGAGCGGAAAGACTGGAGCCTATCTCAGCCAACCCTGGGAGAAGGCGAGGTACAAAAAAAGTGATAACCTGCTCATTCATGTCATCAGCTGACTTCATTGTATTGCACTTGGATAAGACAGCAAACAGGAGTGAAGGACATCATCAGGGTCATCAAAGACAGCAAGCACAGGTGGGCTGGCAACATCGCTCCATTCACTGACCACCGTTGGACGATCAGAACAACTGAATGGACGCCAAGAGGATGGAGAAGATCACGTGGGCGACCCAAAGCAAGATGG
>JAQNCB010000004.1:3071306-3081936 GCA_030068295.1 Euristhmus nudiceps | reverse complement strand
GTCTATAATGGTCACCTCCTCTACTCTTCGCTCTCTCTCATTTTCCTCATTCATCAACTCTTCAAAGTACTCTTTCCGTCTTCCTTTTACACTTTCGGCATCTGTTAGTACATTCCCATCTCTGTCCTTGATCACCCTAACCTCCTGCATGTCCTTCTTCTCTCTCTCCGCCACGCCAGCCTGTATAAATCTTTCTCTCCATCCGACCATGTCATCGTATGCATTTGTTTGGCCTTTGCCACTTCTACTTTCATTTCCTACATGGAAAACATAGACAAAAAAAAAATAAATTTAAAATCATGTCTGATGTGCCCTCAGAACATGGAATGAGGACCCAGAAACATGTTGTTGGATAGGCTATGTCTCCCAGCTGGCCAGGAAATGCCTCAGTGTACCCACAAAAGAGCTGAAGAAAGTGGCGGAGAGAGGGACATCAGGACCTCACTGCTTAGGTTACTGCCCCTGCAAACGAACCCCAGACCAAAATGATGATGATGACGACGACGACTAGCGCACGTGGGCTCTGCGGTGTATAAGACATGGAAATAAGCAAAAAAAAAAAAAAAAAAGAGATTTCCACAGTTGACCCATGACAGAGTTATCGCCGCTGATTCTGGGCAAAGGCAGGGTACACCCTGAACAGCTCACCAGGCCATTGCAGGGCCAACACACACACAACTATTCACTTGCACCTTGGGGCAATTTTAAACCACCAATCGGCCTACTGTACATGTTTTTGGACTGTGGGAGGAAACCAGAGGAAAAACATGCAAGTACAGTTCAATTCAGTTTTATTCGTATAGCTCTTTTTACAATTGACATCGTCACAAAACAGCCTTTACACAGTTTAAACATTTTCTACAACCCCAATGCAATCCTAATGAGCAAGATAGTGGCAAGTAAAAAACCTCAGTTGATGCGAGGAAGAAAACTTGAGAGGAACCAGGCCCAAACTGGAAAATCATCCTCATGTGGGCGAAGCCATAAAAATAAAAAAACCATATCAAAGAGACTTCACCATAGTCCAAAATGTAGTCCAGTGGGTTATACCACAACTGTAAGTCCTAAATAATTGGGGGAAAAAAAAAAAAAAAAAAGAGTTGAGATCACCAGCAGTGAAAAGTCGTCATCATCGTCTGTGAGTGCACATCCAAGTCCATATGGATCTCCATCAGCAGGAGCGAGGGGCTTCCAAGATGAAAACTCCAGCCAGCATTAGCACACCAGGACAGATAACAGGACTCGGACAGCAGAAGGATCAGGAACACTGGCATCCCAAAAGAATAGAGAGAGAGAGAGACTCATTATAGTGTAATGGAAAAGAAGACTTGCTGAGTGCAAGCAGGGACTCTGGCATGACTGGCTATGGCAGCATAACTAAAAGAGAGAACCAGAAGTAAGGCAGACATGAGGGCACCCTGTGCCGTTTGGCAGTCAGCCACTCCATTATCACAAACTTGGTTGAGCATGTAGAGTGAGGGTACCGACAGCATCCCAACATGACAGTTTACCAGAACTCTTTGTCTGAGAACCCCGAGATCTGCTCTTTTACATAATAAAAGCCTACTAACAAAATGCTTGACTAAACAAGTAAGTTTTCAGCCTCGTCTTAAAAATAGAGACTGTGTCTGAGTCCCGGATATTAACTGGAAGGTTGTTCCATAACTGTGTGACTTTGTAAGAGAAAGCTCCGCCCCCAGCAGTAGTCTTCATTAGTTGAGGTATCACTAAGCATCCTGCACCTTTTCATCTAAGGGGACGTGCTGGATCATAAACAACAAGACGTTCGCCAAGATAATGTGGCTCAAGACCATTCAGTGCTTTATAGGTTAAAAGTAGTATTTTATATTCGATTCGAAATGTAATTGGAAACTAGTGCAGTGTAAATAAGATCGGTGTGATATGCTTGTATCTTCTAGCTCCAATAAGGACTTTTTCTGTACCAACTGGAGCTCGTTTATGCTCCTATTAGAACATCCAAACAGTAACGCATAACAATAATCTAATCTTGAACTAACAAAAGCATGAACACATTTTTCCGCATCATGCAGTGACATCATATTTCTTATCTTCGCAATATTCCTGAGATGAAAGAAGGCTTGCCGGGTAATATTGTCTACATGAGCTTCAAGTGGGAGACCAGCGTCAATAATCACTACAAGGTCCTTTACTGCTACACATGATGAAACTAAAATGATCAGAAGCCTCATTTCTAGCTGCCTGTGATCCGAGTACAAGTACTTCTGTCTTATTAGAGTTTAACTGAAATTGGAAATTGGTAAGCATCCTTTACACATTTCTCAACTTAATTACCGTAAGCTGATGTCGCTCATCTGGTTTTGCTGGAATTTATAACTGTGTATCCTCGCATAATAGTGAAACCTGATACCATGATCATGAATGATGTTACACAAAGGAAGCATGTATAGAGAGAAAAAAAACAATGGGCCTAGGACATAACCTTGTGGAACTTAACATCAGAACGTACAGAGAAATCACCATTTATATCTACAAACTGATAACGCCAAGTTAAATATGATTAAACAAGGAGAGGGGTGGTGCCTTAACTCCATCAACATTTTCTAATCTGCCACGGAGAATTGTATGATCAATCGTGACAGAGGCTGCAAAAAGGTTGATTAACACAAGCAGGGAGACACAGCCATGGTCGAAGGCTACCAGTAGGTCATTTACCATCTTAATTAGTATTGTCTCTGTGCTATGATGAGGCTCAAATCCTGAGTGATACATTTCATAAACGTTATGCCGACAATGGTATGAATATAACTGCTCTGCTACAGCGTTTTCTAAGATCTTACAGATATAAGGGAGGTCTGACATCGGTCTATATTTAGACAGCTATTCATCAAGATGGGTTTTTTTTTTAACCAGGGGTTTGATAACTGCAAGTTTAAAGGATTTAGGTACATAACCAGTGCAAAGGGAAGGATTTACAAACCGGATTCCAAAAAAGTTGGGACACTATACAAATTGTGAATAAAAAAAAAACTGAATGCAATGATGCAGTTATCATTTTGACTCTTTGGTAGATCTCATTAGTTTTTGAGTATTTCTTTACTTCTAATTCTGTACGCTGTTGCTCCAGCCATTCTTCTTTAGCTTTATTACACTTTCGTTTTACCTCTTGATTCAATTTATTGAATTCATTTTGAAGGGGCAGCGGTGGCCTGGTGGCAAGGTGCTGGATTGCTGATCCCAGGGTTGGAGGTTCAAGCCCCACTGTCAACATTTGTCACTGCTGTCCCCCCCAGTGCCCCAGGATGGGTGGACCCCCACCCAAACACCTAGGGTCTTCTGCGTCCACTGAGGGTGTGTTGGTGAGATTGAGGAGATCCTCAAAGTATTCCTTCCACTTCCTGACAACATCCCCATTCGAGGTGAGCAGCTCCCCACTTCCGCTGTGTACAGTATTTGTGGAGAATTGCTTCCCCCCTCCTGAGGCATTGAATGGTGGAACCTTTTTGAGGACAACTGATAGTCGCTTTCCAGGCCCTCACCAAACTCCTAAGCCTGAGAGCAACGGCTTAGGCTGCAGCATGTTTGGTCTGCCAGTACCTGTCGGCTGCCTCGGGAGCCCCACAGTACAATAAGAACCGATAGGGCTCCTTCTTCAGCTGGACAGACCACTCACCACAGATGTCCACCACTGGGTTTGGGGGGTTAACACCAGGACAGGCACTGATGACTTTCCAGCCACAGCTATGAGCTGCCTCCTCAATAATGGAGGCATGAAACGGCCCATTCGGATTCCATGTCCCCTGCCTCCCTGGGGATGTGCTTTTAGCTCTGCTGGAGGTGGAAGTTAAAGGTCCCTCTGACAGGAGACCCTGACTACACGCTTGGGCCTGCCAGGTCTGGAAGACGGCCTCCCCCACCATCGAACCCAGCTCACCGCAAGGTTGTGATCAGTTGACAGCTCCACTTCTATCTTCACCTGAGTGTCCGGAACATGCAGCCGCAAGTCCGGTCACACGACTACACAGTCGTTCATCGAACTACAGCCTAGGGTGTCCTGGTGCCCAGTGCACTTATGGACACCCTTGTTTTCGAACATGGTGTTCGTGATGGACAAACGGTGACGAGCACAGAAGTCCAACAACGAAACACCATTCGGGTTCAGATCGGAGAGCCCTACCAAACACGCCCTTCCAGGTCACACTGTCATTGCCCACATGAGCGTTGAAGTCTCCCAGGACAACCATGGAGTCCCCAGGGGGAGTGTTGCCCAATACACCCCTAAAGACTTAAAAATTGGTGGGTACTCTGAGCTGTCATTTGGTGCATAAGCACAAACAGTCAGAACCCGTCCCCTTATCCGTAGGCGGAGGGAAGCTACCCTTCCGTCAACCCGGGAGAACTGCTGTATTTACATACAACTGTATAAGAGTCTGTTGGGATGGGCGCCAGCCTCCCTGAGACCCTAATTAGGATTAAGCGGCTTATAATATGAATGAATATATATAATTTGTTTCAGGGATACAACTTAATGAAGACTTTGTGAAGAGAACCAATATTTGATAAGTAAATCAGCAACATTCTACAAGACTTTTTATGGATTTTGTGTTACCTTCTTGATGGATGCGGAGGACAGGGATTGATGGAAACAAATGTTCGCTGTGGCGACACCTGAGGGGAGAAGCCGAAAGAAAAGTAGTAGTTGGGTTAACTTTTTAATACCATGTTTGATTTTAAGGAAAGAAATATTTTCAAACAAACATTTCATTTTATTTCATTGTTAATTCAATCTTCATAATGGGAATCTGAGTTTCTCTGCCGATGCTCGAGCACGTAACTGGATAGTGACGGCACATACACTGAATAGTTTTCTCACTAAAATGCCCACCGTTTCGCTCTATAGCGTACTACACTCTATTGTTGAGTTGAGTAAGCCATCTTACTCTCTAACATCTTTGGTCTGCATATTTCTTCCCAGCATGGTGTTCCGGCTTACTTTCACCTTGGATCCAAATACATGGGCCGAGAGGGCTTCATTCATTATACGAGGGTGGCTGACAAGTTCGTAGGCTGAAGAAGCCAGAGCAATGAATTCTGAAACTTTCTCTAACACCAAGAAGATACTCAAAAATTGACCTTATTTGGTCAAATCTGACCATATCATCATGGTTGCTCCGGGGAATCCGGTTTCCTCCCATAGTCCAAAGACATGCACATCAAGCTAATTGGCTGTTCTAAATTGACCATGGGTGTGAATGTAAATAGTTTCCGGTCTATGTTGTTCCAGCACTGGTCTGGTGAGCCGTTTAAGAAGTATCCCACCCTTGCCTTCCCTGGAGGTGGCTGAGATGGGGTTCATCAGCCCTGCAACCTTAAAAGGATTCCCGGTAAGTGGTTTGGCAAAGAGTGAGTGATTTCCATCCAAAATGTTCAATGAGCATGAATGAACTTTAAAGTTAAAGAATATCCCTACTAAGATTAAAAAATAAAAAGTAAGTGATGTTTAATTAAAATTCGGAAGTTCTGAGTCTTTCGTCTGGACGGTATGGTCTCAATCTTCATTTGCATGAAGCTGAAAGTCTCCTTTCTTTAAATATGTTAAATATTTTATGATATCAAGTCCTTTTTATTCCAATAAAGTGATTCTAATATATTCATGTATGAAAAATAATCCATTAGATGTGATGGCACAGTGGTTAGCAAGGTCACCTTACAACAAGAATGTACTGGGTTTGAATCCCAGGCTCGGCGAGGACGATTCTGTGCGGCGTTTGTAAGCTCTCCATGCGACTGTAGGCGTTTTCTCCAGGTACTCTGGTTTCCTCAGTCCATCTAAAGACATGCACATTAGGTTAACCGGCTGTTTTAAATTTGCTCCTAGGTGTGGGGTTCACCAAAGGTGAATGGCTTTGTGCGTGTGTGTTGCCCTGTGATGGATTGGCAAGCTGCTCAGGGAGCACCCCACCCTTGATAGTGTTGGCTAAGTATGGGCACCAGCCTCCCCCAACTGGAGTAGGATAAAGCTGTTTGGTAAATGAATGAATGAATAATTACTGTGCTGATCCAAATTCAGTAAGACACACACACACACACACACACACACACACCAACCATGATCAGAATCCTTCCATCTTGCATTTACGGTAATAAACAGTAAATCTGAACTGTGGATGGTGGGGATGCTTGATTCTATTTCAAACAGCATTTTGAACAATGGTGTTGGAAACCATGTGTTTTCTCCCTCCACAGAAGTTTCTAGCCAAAAAATAATAATCAAAAAAAAAGTAAAATTGATAAGAATATGCCTTTTAAAGATGTGTAAATACGCTGGAGGTCCTGTCTGTTGTTCTCCTTCTTGATGGATCAACTACGCCATGGTTTTGAGTTAAAGAATTAGAAAAACAAAACAAATGAAACAATAATCCTGCTGAGAAACTATGATATGGTGCAAAATCAATGCCATCAAATATTTTCACTGATGAGGTTCCAAATAGACAATGGAATCCTCTGGTTCCAGAGAGCCAGGAGAACCAAACTCTGGGTTTTGATGCCCAGAATATATCACGTTTAGTGACTTATTTTTTCCCTTCCTGGTGAATCAGGTGTGTTGATATAAAAACCCTAAGCTGTACTGATCAGATTTTGGCTCCACTCTGTAGAGGTTTGCATGCGAGCGCTTTTTTTTTTTTTTTTTTTTTTTTGTAAATCCCACGTCCCCCTGCTCCTGCAGCTATTTCTGTTTCTGGCAGCCCACAATATTTTCTAATGGATTCAGTTCATACAGTTAGCCAAAATCCATCCAAATAGATCCTTTTAATGCTATTCAGTGTTTTAATTAATCCAAAAATCATGACAAGCTGTGTTTCTTTTTATTTTATTAACTGCCAACTCATTTGCATTATTATTTATTATGTAATTCTTATAGGGAGGCATGGTAGTGTAGTGGTTAGCATGTCGGCCTCACAGCAAGAAGGTCTTGGGTTCGAGTCCTGAGCTCGGGGTGTGTGTACGTGTGCGTGTGTGTGTGTGAGTTTGCATGTTCTCCCTGTGCTTACGTGGGTTTCCTCTAGATCCTTTGGGTTCTTCTACTACCAAAAGACAAGCCCATTAGGCTACCGTAATTGGCTGTTTCAAATTGCCCGTGGGTGTGAGTTTATGGATGTTGCCCTGCGATTGTTTGGTGAGCTATTCAGAGCGTAACTTCACTCGCCTTCACCTGGAGTTGCCTGAGATAGGTACCAGCATCCCTGGGACTATTCTAAAATCCCTAGTAGGATTAAGAGTGAATGAATGTTCATGATGGAGCGGCTGAAATGAGCTTCCTTCGCAGGGTGGCGGGGCTCTCCCTTAGAGATAGGGTGAGAAGCTCAGCCATCCGGGAGGAGCTCGGAGTAGAACCACTGCTTCTCTGCGTTGAGAGGAGCCCGTTGATGTGGCTTGGGCGTTTGGTTAGAATGCCCCCGAACGCCTCCGTGGAGTGGTGTTTCGGGCATGCCCGACCGGGAAGAGACCCCAGGGTCGACCTACAATACACGGGAGGGACTATGTCTCTCGGCTGGCCTGGGAACGCCTCGGTGTTCCCCGGGAAGAGATGGAGGAAGTGGCCGGGGAGAGGGACGTCTGGACCTCACTGCTTAGGCTGCTGCCGCCGCGACCCGACCCCGGAGCAGGCGGAAGAAGATGATGCTAATGATGCACAGTGATGATGATAATAAACTATTTAATATATGATATGATGTTTCTGCCTGGCAAGCTGTCCAGGGTGTACTCTGCCCATGCCCAGAGTCAGCTGAGATGGGTGCCAGCCTCTCTGCAACCCTAATTAGGGTTAAGCGGTTCAGAAAATTAATGAATGATAATATGAGCTAAAATAAACAAAAAAATAATAATATAAAAATAATGAAAAAACGTCTCGTGGATCTACTGTTGGGAACTTGAGCACAGCTCAGTTTCAGTCTAAACTGATTTTTAAGCAGGAAACATGCGTGAGGGTTACCTAGGCAACAAGAGTGGTTGCATGCTGCTCAGCTTGTTGCTCATTGCTTCCTGTGTGGACGCTGCTTCAGGCAGATGTAATTTGGCCATGAAGTGCACTGATATAGTTTTCTGCTATAGAAATTGAATCAGGATTAGAATTCTGCGCTTCTTGGTTTCGCTGCGAAGAAACAAATGGAAATAACTTTTTCCATCGATGTCCTACAATATTAAAAAGGTAGTCATTGTAGAAGAGGAAGCGAGAGAAGTTGTAATAATTGGCAGTTTTCTGTGGAAGAGGAAGAAAATACATCGGGGCATGTTCTCATTCACTTGCCGTACTTGCCAAACTGCTTTATGGTCATGGGGAGGCTTCGTACCCTATCTGCGCCCAGCCGACATTGGTTTAAGATGGGGTACACACTGAACGGCTCAACAGAGCATCACTGGGCAAAGGGCACACACAGAGTTACACCAAGTGGAAACTTTGTCAGCTAACCTGATGTACATGTCTTTGAGTGTGGAAAGAAACCGGAGCACCCCGAGGAAACCTACACCAGCAAGGGAAGAACATCCCGGGACCTTCTTGTGGTGAGGCAGATGCGTTAACCACTGTTGTAATAAGAAAATAATCTTTTAAGAAGTTTTTGGATGGTAACATAACTTTTCTTATGACAGGATGCATTTTACCACAACACTGAAAATAGACAGTAACAATTATTTTATTTACTTTGTGGTAATTTAAACAGTATTGTATATCTTACACACATTATGGGGGTCCAAATAAGCCAGGCGTCCTTTTCAATACTCAAGAAATGCATGAGAAAGCCAACAAGAGAAGAATTTTTGAGTATTAATTTGTAAGCCAACACTGCCATCTTCTTTCTGCACCTCTCTCTGCCTTTGGTGCAAACATGGCCGAAAGAGGGCGGGATAGCTGGCAATCATTGATTAATGCAACCAATCACGAAACGAGGATGGCCTGCCAATCAGACGCCTGCTGTCATTCAAGTCATGTAGTCCCGCCTATGGGAAATTTTTGACTGTAAACATCCCGCTGATTTTGAAAGGGTCGCAAAAGCGGGAGGAAGAAAAGCGGGCGCCATTTTGGTTCGATTCAATGAGAGAGACGAGGAAGGAGGGAAACAAGTTGTAAACTTTTCGGGGCTCGGAAGGGAGATCTTCTCCCACTCCGGACTATAACGGAAAATATTATTGGATGGTGAGTTACGTGTGTGCAAATAATAATAATAATAATAAAAAACACCTATGTTGAATTTTTAGCTATTTGTGTAGCCACTTGCTAGCTGAATAGCTAGCGAGGCTAGGCTAATGTCTTCACTTAGCTAGTATGTTTTAGTAGCTACGCATACTATTTTTTATGCTAATCTTACTAGATGTTTTGTTCGTCTGGGAAAAACATAAAACATGCCTACAGTATCTATTTTCATAATTTCCGAATTGTTTTGGGATGTTTGCTGTTTGGTAAAAAAAAAACAACAAATAAACAAATAAAAAAAGCCGTGGATGCTAACAAAATATTGGTTGCTAGCTAATGCGCTAAGCTGTCGTCTAGCTAACCCACTTTTCTTTCCCTGTTTTTGTTAACGTATTGATGAACGGATGGGTAGCTTGTTGTAAATGCAAATTTAAAAATAAAAAAAGCGTATTACACTAAACATCGCTTTTAAGACGCTTTACGTTTAATTTGTTTACTCAATAATTTGCTTGTAGGACTTTGCAACTGGTGCTTGCTAGCGAGCTGAGCTAATGCTAAAAAGCCACGAATTCTGCATGAAAACATTCTCTGATGGCTGAGTTTATTTGAAAAACAATACTAAAAATGAACTCAGACATGTGCAGGAATTACAGTAACTTTAAACCGCAATAAATAGAGATGTATAAAAAAAATATTGTGCCTATTGCGTTGTTCTAGTTGTTTTTACTTCAGTATGTACATGACCACTGACCCAGAGGTGTTGGGAAAATATATTTTTTTTCCTTTGATTTAAATATTTAGGAATGTAATATTTTTATAGGGATATTTGACGAGTGTCCTATGACTCATGATAATTAATTTTTCAAACATCCTTCCACTTCTATGATGGAAAATGCACCCCAGAAATTGTGTGTACAGGTATCTATCTATCTATCTATCTATCTATCTATCTATCTATAGAGAGAGAGAGATAGATGGAGAGACCGACATACAGTCATCCTTTGCACTTCGATTTTTCAAGAAATATTTTAATTGCAAAATAAGGAAATTTAAGGGGGAAAAATTCCGTATTTTTTATTTTTCAATTAATATTTAAAAAAAATGATAAATTAAGTGTAAGAAATATGTTTTTAGAACTTTATGTTCGAATGCTGGGAAATTCGTCTCGACCAATCAGCTTGAGATCTACTGGAGTCAGTAGTCAACTTGCGGCCTTTCCCCTAACTCTTTCCCTATTTAGTAGTGAAAAGGTTAAGGGAAAGGCCGTTAAGTCACGACCGATTCCAGTAGCTGACTCCAGTAGATCTCAAGCTGATTGGTCAGTTCAATTTCAGTCAGTTTATTTATATAAAAATAAGTCATATATATATATATATATATATATATATATATATATATATACATACATAGATAAACACACACACACACACACGAGGGTTAGTCAAAAAGTTCTCAGACAAA
>JAQNCB010000004.1:2792601-2803047 GCA_030068295.1 Euristhmus nudiceps | reverse complement strand
GCAATGTCATGCGATCGACCAATAGTGCCTTTGCGATCGACTGGTAGCTCGCGATCGACGTATTGAGCACCCCTGATTTAAAGGTTTCCATTCACTAGTGAGGAGCTGATGTATTTTATCTTTCATTATTAGTTCAGTTTGGCTGAATATAAAAGATTTCCTGCTGAAACCACCCAGCTCACAGACTTGGCATCTCTTATCGTTTTTTTTTTGTTGTTGTTGTTGTTCTGTCGGTTTACAGTAACAATAATGAGACCACCTGACTGGAGGAACGATCTTGTACATGTGCGTTTACTTGGCAGCATAACACTGATTTGTAGAAAGTGGAGAAGTCTGAGATCAAATGTTAGGAAACAGTAGACGGCATTACAATTGATTTCAAGAGAAATGGGGAGGTGTGGTGGTGGGTGATGATTATTAATTTTATTGCACCTGGCTCAGGGGGTCATTGACACTTCCAAAAAAGGAGGAAGGAACTGGTTTCAGAAAGACATTGTTGCCGATTCAGCTTTTTTTTTCAAAAAGAGAACACAAGGGTTTTTAATTTTTTTTTTCTTAGTTTACTTTTGCTCGTCTTTCTCCCAGCTTGGTTTGCATATTTACTGCCCCTTTGACCTTGGTAAGCACAAATGACAGAGGTCCATGTCTGGAATGCTAAACAATACATTTCTGCACCTCTATGTGTGAATGTGTGTGTAAATCTGTAATTTGATTCATTTACAGAAAGTTTGAACTTCACTGATGTTATTGCAATGATCTTCATAATCAAAGCCCAGTATAATCAAACTCATGCCATGATTGGACAGCTCGGGTTGTCACGAAGGCCTTCAGCCAATAGAATTTATGTTTTTATACAGGAAAGGGAATAGGGAAGGAAATAGGGAAGTAAAAATCCCAGTTAAAGCAAAACCACAATTTGTGTTGCTAATTCTCCTAGACCAACTCCTTCTAGACTTCACTTATAAATATCTATTGTAAAATGAACAAAACAAAGAAGCGGTCCCATGAATCTGATCAGCAACAAGGCACATTGACTGTTTTTTGCATGTTTTTTTAGTAAACACGGCAATATTGCCAGTAATAGCTCTGTTTACGTTGAAAAGAATGACGTTACCGTTACACAACTTGCGGGCTCTGACTCAGCCTCAGGCTCAACATGCTCATGGTATACCCACTTATTTTTTACCACTACAGCATTGTGTCCACCCCTGATTTCACTCTTACCTAGTGTTTTTTTTTTACTATTCCTTCACTATTTCTGCCTTTAAGCTAAACTAATACTTTCTGAGAACTGTAATCCATGCCAGATCATTTTTCCCCAGCACATTTTTTTGGGATGGTAAGATGACCTGATGTGTGCTAATGTGTTAGCTCTGCTAATAAAATATCCAATAGTTTTGTTGTTTCTAAACTTTAATTTTCTTTTCACCCTGTGGGTTGCATAGGATAAACAGTAAATATATACACAGAATGGCAGATGCTAAAGAAGGAAGGCTAAACGTGTATCACGAGTCTGAACATTATCAATACATTCATCCATTATCTGTAGCCCTTATTCATTAGCGGACTTCGGGAGAAAGGTGGTGCTCACATTGACAAAGTCGGCAATCTGTCACAGGATTGTTAATATGTTATGGTAAAAAAAAAATTCCATAGTCTAGGCAACAGAATGGCGAACACTCCTGTCTCACAGCAAGAAGGTGCTAGGTTCAAGATGTTTGTGAAGACCCCTGTAAGCTGCTCAGCACAAGCTCTGAGCACACATCCAGGGATGCCTACAGGGCCAGCAGCCTTACGTATCTCGATTCGGCTCAGTGCATTGTGGACATCTATGGAGGAGTTTTTAAGGGTCTAGTGGTCATTTGAGGGCTTGATTTTTACAGGCTTCTCTTTGTTGTCCCTGTTCAAACGAGTATAAATGTCATTCAGCTCATTGAGGAAGGAACATTCATGGCAGTTGGTGAGTTGTTGCTGGGCTTGTAGTTGGTGATGGCCTGAATGCCCTCCTACATCCGTTGGAGGTCAGAATTGATAAAGTGTTCCTCCAGCTTCAGCTTGTGGTCATGCATGGCCTTTTTTATACCCTTCTTCAGATCCGCCCTGGTTGTACTGTAGGCCTGTGAATCACTGGATCTGAAGGCTTTGTTGCGTGCCTTCAGCAGTAGCCACACTCCCCTGTTCCTCCATAGCTTCTGGTTAGGGTATGTGGTGATCTGTTTTTCTGTGGTAACACTGCCAATTGTGGTGTTGATGTACTCCAATACTGTGTGAGTGAAAGAGTCAATGTCTGTTTTCGAACCACAGGTGGCCTGAGAGTCAAACATACTCTAATCCAGTGACTATAAATAGTGACTATAAATAGTATTACAGGGATCCCTCACTTTTCGCAGTTAATGGGGGGGTCTTGACCCCCCCGCGAAGACCGAATTTCCGCGAAGTAGGATCGACCCCCCCGACTGACGTATATGTACATGAATATGTGTATATAATATGTATAAATACATAGTCAACGCTATAAATGCTTATAATAACAATTAAACAATTCAAAACAGTGTATAAGATATAAATAAAACATAAATAAAATAAAGATAATATAAAATACATACGTGTAATTGTACATAGATGTAAATAAAGTGTAAGAAATTCCTTTTCTGCCGCACGAATGCTGTTATTTCAGAGCTGTCCCAAACCAGAGTCGGTAGTGACCTTGACGCCGTTCCCTTAACTATTTCTCTATTCAATAGTGAGAGTGAAGAGACACTACTACTGACTTCGTTTGGGACGCACCCTCTGAAATCTCGCAAGCTGATTGGTCGAGACGAATTTCCCGCCGAATCCGAGTCAGTAGCAACCTCTTGTGGCGGTTTCATGAACTTTATTTTCTATGAATATTTTTTTAAAAATCCGCGATGCACTGAAGCCGCGGAACCTGAAGCGCGATATAGCGAGGAATCACTGTGTATTTGTCTATATCATTATTATTAGTACACCCCTGCATAACAGTGTATCTTTATTAACATTAAAAACAAAAAAAGAAAGAACTATAGTTCAACTTACAACAAAGAAAAACTTTATTAACATTCATGACTGTCCCCAACTTTTACACTGTGCTTGTCGGTACATAACTGCTTCTAGCTGTACATACTGCACATCTGTATATATTGCACTTGCTGCTCTCTTCACTTCTGATTGGATGCTAAACTGCATTTTGTTACGCTGTAGTTATACATGTATAATGCCAATAAAGTTGAATCTAATCTAAAAAGATAGAGGACCAATCAGATTGCACCGTTCCACCTCCAATTCCCAGCACCTGAAACCAAGAAATAAATCATTTACATTCTAACACAGTATTCCAAGGTAATATGCTCCCCACCATCTTTTGCATACATCAGTTCATAAACACTCATGTGATTGATAGAATAGAACAACTCCTTATTTTTTTCAAGGCCATATGTTGTATATCCTGTTGTTTTAGTGATGTAGGGTCATGCTAGGTTATAAATATTTAATCATAATCTTATAGCTACTACTATATCCACACTTTATTTCAAGTTCATTAGGCAGACATGGTGTGTTCATGTCTTCAGGGACAGTTGGGCCCTTTTTGTTAATCTCGCAGGGGACCCAAGTGATGTAGTGTAGCCTCCCAGCTCCTCTTGCTTCCACTTAATCACAGCCCCTTTAAAGTGCATCAATAATGCAGCCTGTTATATTAAAGGACAAAATAAAAGAGTCTTTGAGGAATGAGTGTCAGTGCAGAGTATGCAAACTCAACAGAGTTCTTCTCTAAATTGTCTTTTCTCTGTCTTTTATTTTTCCCTTCCTAAACTGTAGGACAGTCGCAGTGTGTTCTCGGAGAAAAGACTGTAAAAGTAATCTTTGATAAATAGCAAGGTAGATAATGAGAGTGGGATGGTTTCTGGTTTCTAAAACCTTCTGACATTTCTTTAGTTTCATGCATCATGATAATCGAAAGTGTTTAATCACACACTAAGTTCTAAGTGCTATAGAATGCGTTTCCGCTATTCGTCGGATAAAGAAAAAGCTTAGTCAATGGACATTTTGCCTAGAAATGAATTAAGATGAATCTGAAAGGTTTGCATCAACCAAATCAGTGTTAATGTTTTACTTTTTTATTAATGTTGTAAGTGTCACGGAAGTCATATTTCCATGAGCTTATTAAATATTCAGGTTTCTCAAACATCTCAAGTCTACAGTTCATGAACATATATATATATATATATAATGCGTGTGTATATGTGTATATATATACATACTGCTGTTCATTCATTGGTGTTCATTCACTTATATTATTTACTTATATTGTATATATGGTTCCTTACTTGATTTTGCTACTTGTTTTTTCTTCGTTTTACTTTTAGACTGTCTTGCACTATCCACTTTGCTGCTGTACAATGTAAATTTCCCCGTTTGTGGGACAAATAAAGGATTATCTTATCTTATCTTATCTTATGCCCCATATGCAGGACCCAGATCCAAATAAGGCGAGAAGAAGAGCAGGATGCAGCACGAACACTTTATTAAATATATGCAACCCCAAAAAGAAGCAAACGGGGCTTTAAGCTTACAAGGAAGAAGTAACAAATAATCTACTGTTGTGTTCTCATCAACAAAACAGTCAGGGGAAATGGAGTACAATTCACATAACTTTACTGGCTTGATGGGAGTCTAAAACTGAGCAGCATACATTTGGTCCATTACGACATATTGTATTAATCCGCGCTGTGTATGGCTGATTACTGCTGTATCACTACACACTAAATAGTTCCTTTGAACATACGTGATAGGTAAGGTCTCCATTTGTGTGCGGGATCTGAACACACAGAAGTGTCACATGACTCATGTGGGAGATGAGAAAGGCCATCTGCATTGCCGTGAAGTTTAGTGCCTTTGGACTCGATGGTGTAATCATGAGCTCCTAAAAATAATGACCACCTCTGCAGACGGGCTGCCATCATGGTAGAGACTGATTTGCTGGGGTTGAAGATAGCCTCTAAAGGCTGATGGTCAGTGATCAGTGTAAAATGTTTACTGTACAGATATTGATTAAACTTCTTGACTCCCCCAGACTAAGCTTAAACCCTCATGGTCAATTTGGGCATAATTTTGCTTGGCTTTGTTCAGGGACCTGGAAGCAAAAGTGATAGGTCGTTCAGAGCCATCCTTCATCTTGTGGGAAAGCACGGCCCCAATTCCATATGGTGATGCATCACAAGCTAAAAGCAACGGTAGATCGGGGTTGTAATGTGTCAGCACCTTCTCAGATGTTATCAGCTGCTTTACAGCCATGAACGCCTTCTCACAGGACTTTGTCCACTTCCACACAGCTCACAGCTTTCACCTGCAACAGACTGTTCAATGGATGCAACACCGTCGCAATGTTCGGCAAGAATTTAGCATAATAATTGACAAGGCCCAAAAATGAGCGTAGCTGACTGACGTTCTCGGGTCTGGGTGCCTTCAAGACTACATCCACTTTGTCCTGTGCTTTATGAAGACCATTCTTGTCAATCCTATGGCCGCAGTACTCTATTGAGTCACTAAAGAACTCACACTTTTCTTTGTTAACTCGAGTCCAAAGTCTGCTAGCCTTTGCAAAACTGTCTCAAGGTTGGTCAGATGTGTGTCTTCATCTCTACCAGTCACAAGGATGTCATCCAAATAACACTGAGTGGCAGGGATGCCTTGAAGCACTTGGTCTATGGCTCTCTGCCAAACAGCAGGGGCAGACGGTTTTCCCGAAGACCAGCCGGTTGTATCGGAACAGTCCTTTGTGAGTGTTTATGGTTAAATATTTCTTTGATGAATCTTCCAACTCCATTTGCAGGTAGGCCTGCGCTAAGTCAATTTTAGACAAATGCTGGCCTCCAGCCAGCGAGGCAAAGATATCCTCTATGCGGGGTAGCAGATATTGGTCCGCCTGGAGCACTGGATTTATGCTGACTTTGAAGTTGCCACAGATGCGTAAAGCACCACTCTTCTTTACGACCGGCACAATGAGTGTTGCCCACTCTAACCATTCTACCTTTGACAAAATACCTTGGTCCTCAAGACGCTTGAGCTCTGCTTCCACCTTTGGACATAGTGCATAAGGCAGGTTGCGGGATTTGTGGAATTTTGGCTGGCCGTTTTAAGTTAGAGCTACTTTTGCTTTTATCTGTGCCAGGGTTCCGATGCCGTCTTGAAAAACTGGTGCAAAACGATCCAGTAGGCTTCTCAGTCTTTCTGGGGTAGGCTGAGTGCTTTTCTCAGACACCTCCATAACATTGATTTCTTTCCAGTTAAGCTGGATACTGCGCAACCATTCTCGTCCATTTCGAACATTGTCATTTTGCACAACATACAGGTCCAGTACTCGTCTTGTTTTCTCATACTTTACTTTCACCTTTATTTTCCCAGAGAGGAGACTTTTTCACCTGTGTAAGTCTTCAATGTGAGTGAGGTATGTTTCAGCTTCATTTTTCCAAATTTGTCCTTGTAGTCTTTGTAGGATATGATTGACAGGGCTGACCCTGTGTCTAACTCCATTTTGAGTTTCTGCCCCTCAATTTCAGGTGACACCCAAATGACATTGTGCTGACTTCCTTTCACTGAATGAAGTTCTAAGCCAGCCACTTCCTGCTCACATTCAATCTCAAGTGGATTCATATGAATGATCCTCATATAGTTCATTAACCTTTTTGTTTCTCCACTTGACATTCGATTTTCTCTGTGTTTGTTTGGTTCTGCACATCTTTTGTATATGCCCTCTTCTATTGCAGAAGTTAGAGTCTTTGTCTTTGAACCAACATTCTGCAGGGCTGTGGGATTGCTTTCCACATCAGTAACACGCTCCCATCCTTTCACGACGTTTTCTTGCCTTTTTGTTCACTGTGCATTCGCTAGATGGCGTTGTTTTCCTGTGCAGTTTAACTGCATCCTTTGCAGCAGTCTCTATTGAGACAGCTATCTCAACAGCTCGCGCTAGTGTCAGGTCTCTCTCGGTGAGGAGCCGTTTCTGTGTGCCTTCGTGCACAAGGGCACACACCAATCGATCACGCAGTGTGTCTGACAATGCCTCTCCAAATTCGCAGTGCTCTGATAACCTCCGCAATTCAGCCATGTATGCGGTTACAGCCTCTGTTTTCTTTTGATTTCTGTTATGAAATCTAAATCTCTCAGTGGAAAACTAACACTGCACATCACTCTGAACACACCATCCCCACTGTCCAGTGTACTGGAGCTTTCTCTTCACTGTTGGTTAAGTCCTTCGTTCGGTTGATTTTATTTTTTACCCACATCTTGGTTTTGTGCTTGATGTAAGAAATGCGTAAGATGTAACGGTAAGCCTACATTTCGAAAGCAGAGATGCACTTCTCGTCCCCTTTCTTTACTGTCCAAGCTTCACATCCGTAAGTGGCGATTGGCCATATAAGGGCATAGAGAAGGCAGGTATTGGTGTTGATTGAGATGCCTCTGTCTGTCCATATGTTTTTTTAGTGCAGTTGTTGAAGATTGGGCCATTGCAATGCATTTCCTGATGTTGTTCTTGCACTCGCTTTGTTCGTTCATCTCTGCTCCCAAATAGACATAATTCTGCACCTGTTCTAGTTCACTGCCATCTAAGCAGGTACGAGCTTGTCTTGGCTGTTTTCCATCCACCATAACCTTGCTTTTCTGGACATTGAGGTGTAAGCCAAACCTTTCTGACACATTAGAGACTCTTCGCAGAAGTGATTGAGGTTCTTCCTCTGTGTTGCTTAAGATCATTGTGTCATCAGCATACCTCAGATTGGCGATGCGATTTTCCTCCGATGGAGATGCCATCATTCTCCTCTACTGCCTCTCTCATGATTTTTTCTGTGTAGATGTTGAACAGATAAGGGGAAAGGATGAATCCCTGTCGTACTCCCTTTTCATTTTGAAAGGTGTTGGTGGTGCCGTGATTTGTACGGATGCTTGACTTTTGGTTGTCATATAGTGACTGGATGAGTGCCATGATGTGTTCTGTAAAAACCTAGCTCTTTCATAGTTTTCCAGAGTGGTGAGTAGTGGACACAATCGAAAACTTGCTTGTAGTCGATAAAACAAATACTCGATACTTTTCCATGGAGTTCCTTAGGTTGAAGATGTGGTCACGTGTGCCCCGTTCGTTTCGGCATCGAGCTTGTTCAATGGAGAGTTCAGTGTTGAGTTTTGCTTTGATCCTTTCTAGAATGATTGTTAACAGGATATTGCTCGCATGGGAGATAAGGGCAATGGTGCGATAATGGAAACAAACTTGAAGATCTCCTTTCTTGAGTAGAGGAATGTAGGAATGTGAGCATGACATCAATCCTTTGGCCAAGTTTCACTATTCCATATTTGGACGCACAGCCAATGCAGGATGGTGATGGTTGATTTGGTGTAGGCCATCTTTAGCAGTTCAATTGGTATTTCATCAGTTCCTGGGCTTTTGCTATCTTTAAATTTTTGTAGAGCTCTCTCAGTTTCACTACCTTAGGGGGGAGGTTCGAGCTCGAGGTTGCTCCAGTTTGTTTCAGTCTGAGTGCTTCTGCGGTGCTGGTTGAGGCACAAACTTGGATGATGGTGATTGGTAGTTGTTTTGCTTGGATGCAGATTCTCATCATTCAGTTATTAGTTGGATTGATTGCCATGATGCTTCTGTTGATGTGCGGGTGAACTGCAAAACAGACTCCTCTGTTTCCTCCAGCTTCAGATACTGAGTAGTAGAAAGTGTAGTCCTTGTGAGTTCTGAAGTGACTTTTTCCAGCCCATCGAGTTTCGGCTAGGCCAGTGATGTGGCATTGTAGTCTGTCCAGTTCATTTACAAGGATGTTCAGTTTTGCCACTTCTTTTAGTCTTCTGACGTTCTAAGTGCCAATTTTGATTGGTTTCTTGTTAAGTCGACATATGATACTTTTCCATGAAGTGGCATCTGACCCGTGGCTTCCCTCATCATTTCAAACTTCGGTACTTGGTCCAATGTTTGACTCTTCCTCAGTTGCATGTTGACTATCTTCGGGCCTGAAGGTCTCACCTTCTCATAATACTTCTCCTAGGGAATTGGTTGACATGTCATGAAGTTTTCTCGGGACTAAGGTACCCCAAGTAGGATCCCATGTCTTTCTTGGGATGGAGTGCCTGACTGACAGGTGAGGGTGCCCAACCATTGTCTGATTGACTGACAGATCTTCCGCTTGGCCACTGAATGTCTCAAACCGTTGGTCTGTGACTCTTCTGCCTTGAAACAATCTCAAGCAGTCAAACAATCTCAAACTCTTCCGCCTCAAGACAAAACCAACATCCTGCTGCCGATGTTTCCTGGTGAGTGATCTTCGCCTAACCCTTCCAATGGGCCAGGTCAGTTGAGGTCCCCTTAGCCTAGTTGCATGCTTTTACTACAGGAGGCCCAATAGTGGGCTTCTAACCCAGACAAAGCACAACGGACCATTGACGGTGGTTAGGCAGGTGTAAAAAACTTGTCTCCTTTTAGTCGCCTTTTATGACACGCAGGAGTTACGTATGACCTATTCTTGCCTAGGTCATCACAGGTCAGAGGGTGCTGTATGTATGTATGTATGTAGGTATGTATGTATGTCACTAACATGCCCTCCCTGGAGGAGGAAGAACCTGGGTGTTTGAGTGGGGGTCCGCCCATTACTGGAGCTGAGGTCACCGAGGTAGTCAAAAAGCTAATCGATGGTCGGCTCCAGGGGTGGATGAGATCTGCCCTGAATATCTCAGGACTCTGGATGTTGTAGGACTGTCTTGATTGACACATCGCTTGGTCATCAGGGGCCGTACCTCTGGATTGGCAAATCGGGGTGGTAGACTCCCTTTTCAAAATGGGTGACCAGAGGGTGTGTTTCAATTATCGTGGAATCACACTCCTCAGCCTCCTGGGAAAGTCAATGCAGGAGTACTGGCGAGTAGGATCCAACCGATGATTGAACCTCAGATTCAGGAGGAACAATGTGGTTGACAGAATCATGGAGGGGGCCTGGGAGTTTGCCCAATCTGTCCACATGTGTTTTGTGGATTCAGAAAAGGCTTTTTACCGTGCCCCTCTGGCTATCTTGTGGGGTGTGCTCCGGGGGTACAGTGTACCGGACCCGTTGTGACGGGCCATTCGGTCTCTGTATCACCAGAGCCAGAGCTTGGACCGCATTGATAACAACAGGATATTTTTGTTTCTGGTAAGGGTGGGAGTCTGCCAAGACTGTCCTTTGTCACCGATTTTGTTCATAATTTTATGGACAGAATTTTTAGGTACAGCCACTGCATTGAGGGGTCCTGGTTTGGTGGCCATAGGACCTCGTCTCTGCTTTTTTCGGATGATGTTGTCCTTTTGGCTTCATCAATCCGGGACCTCCAGCTCTAATTGGAGCATTTCACAGCTGAGTGCAATATGAAACCCTGTGAAAAAGTAATTCCCCCCCC
>JAQNCB010000004.1:2597960-2607989 GCA_030068295.1 Euristhmus nudiceps | reverse complement strand
CACACACACACACACACACACACACACACACACACACACACACACACACACACACACACACACACACACACTCGAAGCAGTTGGCTGCTGCGTATTGCAGCCCCCACAGAGCAGTTGGGGGTTAGGTGCCTTGCTCAGTGGCACCTCAGCCTTTAATGTGGAGAAAGGGAAGGTGAATTTTTCTTGCTGGTTTGGGAATCGAACCAGCAACCTTTCAGTCCCAAACATCACTTCATCAGCCATTAAGTCACAGCTTCCTCCAAATATTGCTTGTATTCCAGTAACAACATACATTTTTAATGATATTAAAGTATTTTCTCTGTAATATGACAATGTTTGAATCAATGCGGGGGTAAAACTGGACTTTGGTGCACATTGTAACGGCTTCGAGACACCTTGTCCTGTGATTAAAATCTCTGATATGTCAGCACGTGCATGTATGTGGTGTATGATGTCAGATAAGGTCTGGAAGAATAGCGAAGGTAAGTCTGTTGGGCGTTTTAGATCCGGGTCTGCTGGCTCATTAAGCTGGAGCTTATCCCTGGTTCCGATAGGTTAGGAGTTCAACTCCGCCTGGATGGGATGCTCGTGCATTACAGGGTACCATCACAGGATTTTTAACTGGGACCCAGTTACACTTCTGCATGGACAGAGGTTAAGACCAGGCCCAGAGGTCAGCACAGTGAGGGTTTATCCTTTACCTACCTTCCCCGAAAATCGCTTAGAGTGTTCCTGGAAGGATGTGAACATGAGGTGGCGACAGAGTCTAATTAACCAATTTAAAGTAATAACGTGATTATTTCATTTTAAAATGATGCTTTATGAAATATAATTTTTTGCGTTTCCCACGGGGATGGGGGGGGACTTTAATTTTTCCCACAGGGTAGATAAGAGGTTAATGGAGATTCGAACCCATGACCTCTTGATGATGAGCCCAGCACCCTGACTACTACACCTCCTGGCTCCACCCCCTAATAGCAAAGCTAGCTAGGGATTAAATCCGGATTGGTAGAATAAACTTTTCTTAATTTTAATGCGAGTATTCCAAAATATACTTTTCTGTTGAGATTTTTAAAAAAATCCTCAGAAATTCATGAGCACCTAAAATCCTTAACCTGGGTGCCTATGGTGCGACAGCACTCGCTGACAAAAGAGCTCTTTTCCCGAATGAGAGGCTGTAAGGTCTCGCAATCATGAGCCAGGAAAGTCAAACTAATATCCTAGTTTCTAGCGAACTCGTAGACGCTATTCAAACATCTGCATTAATGTAAGATTTATGTCCTTTGATCTGAGGCGAGACGTTGCCTCTGTGATGCAGATCGAACATGCTATCACACAGTGCAAAGCATTTTCAGCCATTTTTGTTTTCCTAGCCGGCGAGGTCTTCTGCAATGAGAAGCAAAAAGTAAATTGGTCTTTGGAGGATTGTGTTTGTCATGCTAAATCGGCGCTGGGTTTTAGCACGCGCAGCACGCAAGCTTTCCCCTGAGAGGCAAAGGAAACTGATGCAGGGAATGGTCAGGGAAAGGCGCGGCTTGTTATCGCTGCCCAAAATTGTCTTTTAGTGGCGGCATTATAGTCACCAGTTTGTTTGTCCTGATGACACCTGCGCATGGATTTTCATAAAACTTGGTGGGGAGGCTGTCCTGCCCAAATGACCAAGATGATTTGATTTTGGATTGTCAGGGTCAAAGGTCAAGGTCAGAACAAAGTCATGAAATTTTGTCAATGGATCGCTTGTAACTTTTAAGCAAATCCTGATATCTTTCTGATCAGATATGCTGATGAAATTTCGGCTCATCAGTGTGTACCATGAAGCGACGAGGAGTTCAACTCCTCCTGGATGGGACGTTGGTCCATCACAGGCTATCCTCCCAGTATTTTTACTGGTACCCATTTATACTGCTGGGTGGACAGAGGCACACTTGTGGTTAAGACCTTACCCAGGGGTCCTAGCACGGTGGGGGTCTCACTGGGATTCGAACCCATGACCTCCTGATCATGAGCCCTGCACCCTAACCACTACACCACTGGCCCCACTAGGCCAATGTTTTGGATTTGGATGGTTTCCACCCACCAGCGAGCTCTGACTCCGCATACGCATGTAGCGTTGTAGAGATTCTGACTTTGGATTCCATCTTCTACTACAGTTAGTAATGTTGACCTTGATGCTACTCCGTTGGCTTTAATAAAGAGTATAATGATCCTCCTTGTTGGCTGGTACCTTCAAGAAACCCAAGCTTTTGGGATCGTCCATCGGTGTCCATGCCATATCATAGCTCCATAGCTAATTCTCAGTGATTACAGATTAGTGACCTTATGCCGAGTTATCAATATTGACTTTGCCAAATGGGACATGTTATGGCCTTGAAGAACCAACGCAAGAACTGGGTGCACATCCATCCGTCCATCCGTCCATCTTTCCTGCACTATAATATCCTTGTATGATGGATGTTACCTGAATTGCTGAATGAAAGCTTCTCCATAAGATTCATGCAATGCTTCTGTGTGTATTTAACCTCAGAGTACAACCTGGAGCAGTGCGAGGAACCAGGCGCACCACGATTCGGCGGCCATAGCAGCAGCAGCTTTGGTGTGGGTGATTTGGTGACGTTCTGGTGCCTGCCAGGTTACCGGCTGCAGGGCCCACAGGGCATCACGTGCCTAGGTGGCGGACGGCGCACATGGAGCGCCCCTCTGCCAAGGTGTGTGGGTACGTGGTGAGCCGCTTTCATTCGCTTAGAATGTCTTAAGCTGGAACAGCTTCTTCAGGGTTGCATTGAGGCACGGCGTAGTTTAGGTAACTTTTGACCTGGTGGCGGGGCGGGGGGTGGTGGTGGTGGTGGGGGGGGGGTGTATTTGAGCAGAACTTTTTTTTATCAGTTCTATTTTTGTTCTGCTTCATGCAAGGGGTGTTGATTTGGCGTTAGTGTGTAAGCCGAGCTGTCAAAGTGTCCGGTGCCGAATGCAACTCATGAGTGATGAGGTCGTGACCTGGGTTTTTGTAAAGGGAATAAGAAATGTTCAAGCATCTGTTACTTACGTCAATCATAAACCCTTATTATTATGTGCTGCTTACGATTATTTTAAGCTATAAACTCCTCTGACTCTGTATTGATCTGGCTGTCATTCGCAGCTGAATGCGGATCAACCGTTTCCCAGAACGCCGGCGTTCTCCTATCCCCGAACTACCCTCTGAATTACGAGAACAACCATGAGTGTGTTTACAACATTCAAGTGCAGAAAGGAAAAGGAATCAATATTACAGCAAGCAGTTTCCGTCTGTCTCAAGGTGACATCTTAAAGGTAAGGAAAGCAAGGCAAGAAGATCTCTGTTGTGGGATGAGGGATAATTCAAGATGCTTTTTTTTTTTTTTTTTTATGACACTTTGCATATGCTGAGTGCTTATTCTGCAATGTGTTCCTTTCTCCAGGAAACAGGGCTAACAGAGCGTAGCATTGCTATCACTTATATTTAAGTGGTTGACACACAGTGTGGAATAATGTATGGTAAAAGTAGGTAGAATCATTTTACTGAGCAATCTTGACCCATAAAATGCATCCGTTATTGGAAGATACTCATCACCTCAGTCTTAATATGCCAAGCGCATGGACGTCAAGTATGGTTTAATGCTTATGTTCAGTTTGGGACAAATGTTAGCGCTTCAGGAGAAGAAATGGACGATAAACTTTGCAAGTAAAAGGCTGAAGCAGCTGTTGGTTGGTACTGATGGTTTTTTTTTTTTTTTTTTTTTAAATTCTTATTTCACAGTTATGTTTTTTTATGCCGTTCCAAACTGGTACTTACCCAGTAACAACTGGTACTCACCCTGTTATAATGGCCAACCAAAATAATAATTTTAATTTTATTTAAATTATTTAAATGTTATTAAAATCCAAGTCAAGGAGGCATCCCACTTTTATTATTTTCATTCATTTATTCGCTAAAATCATTTGCTCCGACTAGGGGTTGACTGGGGTGGAAGGTATCTCAGCCGACATTGGGCGAAGGTGGGGTTACACCTTAAACATCTCACAAGACCATCAGTTTGAAACAGCCTATTATCCTTTTCCCTGGAAAGAACCTATGCAAAACAGCGGGAACATGCAAACGCCACACAGAAATGCCCGAGCCCGGGAGTTGAACCCAGAACCTTCTTACTGTGAGGCAGATGTGCTACTCACCATGTTACTGCACTATCTACATTCATTCTATTTTTTTTTTTTGTAAAGGACAACTCCTTTTTTTTATATGACACATGGAATGTAGGCTATATTTGTCACCTTCACCACTTCTACGCTTTAAAACTCCCATGGTACAATCCAACAACACGCAATCAAACGCCGCACAGAAATGCCCGAGCCCGGGAGTTGAACACAGAACCTTCTTACTGTGATGCAGATGTGCTACTCACCATGTTACTGCACTATCTATATTCTTTGTATTTTTTTTTTTTGTAAAGGACAACTTCTTTTTTTATATATGACACATGGAATGTAGGCTATATTTGTCACCTTCACCACTCGTACGCTTTAAAACTCCCATGGTACAATCCAACAACACAGGGAGGGCATTGATGGCCAGCTACAGCAGCTTTATGACAACAACGCCATGAAATCTTAATGAACTTTTGCATTGACATTTATACAGACTTATCCAGAGCGACTTGCATTTATCATTTCTTATACACCCGAGAAATTGAGGGTTAAGAGCCTCGCCCAAGAGAAAACCCCAAAAGTGGCAGCATGGATACACTGGGCATTGATCCCCCAACCTCCAGATTAGTAACCCAGAGCATGGACCACTGAGCCAACACCGCCGTTTAATATCGCGTTATGAAAATTGCCACACAAGCCCCAAAGTAATACGTATGCAAATTCTGATGAGGATTGGAAAAGTATTGGAATCCCGCCTGGAAATGGTGGGGTGGAAGAAAGAAAAAGGACAGAAACTCATTAGCCCTTACTAAAATTAATCACTGATTATTATTTATCAGACATGCTTATCAGTTAATGAGGTTTATTGCCAAATATTAAAGGTGTTAATATGAAATTTAAGACAGTTTAATTTGCTGGTGGTGAATAATTTGCTGCTGAAACCAAACGTTTTCAGTGATGTCGTTGATGTTGTTTCTGCTGATGTTGTGAATAATCGAGATGGATAATTTTATAATGACATTGCCATAAAGCAGAACGAGATTTTTTTTAAATTTTTTATCAGAATTGGAAATTAATTATAGATGGTAATCAGCTCTACTTATTCTAACTGGTGTTTATGTTTCGGGTTTATCAGGTCTACGACGGGCCTGATAACACCGCAGATGTAATCGGAGCGTTTTCTGGTTCCTCCATGTTGGGAGTCACTCTCAGCAGCACCTCCAACCACCTTTGGCTGGAGTTCTTCTCAGATCAGGACGATGTTGCGGAGGGCTTCAAACTCAACTACAGCAGTAAGGCTGAATTTACTCAAATGAAACAGCTTTAAATACGGCAAGAGATGGTGATAAGAATGTCTCTGAACGGCTTGCGATACTTGAATAATTTGAAAAATTGATAAATGAATAATTTGGTGCAACACTCTGCACAATTTTTTGTTTTTGTGTTGTATTTTTCCCAGCTAATTGAAGAAGTCGACTAAATGTGACGCCGTTATGTGAGATACTTCGCGCTTAGCTTGGTTCAAAGCACAAAGCTCGTCTGACCTGCTTCTGTCATGGTTAAAAAATGTTCAAATATCACTTTAGTTTGCTTTTCTTGATGTTCCTGTGTAGTATACACTTAAACACATGAGGACAGTCAGAGCTCCTGCTCACGTGAGCTCACCTGAATCCGTCATTATTTAAAAAAGTAACAAATACAGTGATCCCTCGCTATATAGCGCTTCAGGTTCTGCGGCTTCAGTGCATCGCGGATTTAAAAAAAAATATTCATAGAAAATATAAGTAAGCAGATATGGAAAAAAAGGTAATGAAACCACCACAAGGGGTCGCTACTGACTCGGATTCGGTGGGAAATTCGTCTCAACCAATCAGCTTGCAAGACTTCAGAGGGCGCATCCCAAACGAAGTCAGTAGTGACCTAGCGGCCTGTCTCTTCACTCTTTCACTATTAAATAGGGAAATAGTCAAGGGAATTGCGTCAAGGTCACTACCAACTCCGGTTTGGGACTCGGCTCTGAAATAACAGCTTTCGTGAGGCAGAAAAGGCATTTCTTACACTTTATTTACATCTATGTACAATTACACATATGTATTTTATATTAATTATATTTTATTTATGTTTTATTTACATCTTATGCATTGTCTTTGAATGTTTAATTGTTATTATAAGCATTTATAGCGTTGAATATTTATTTATTTATATTATATACACATATACATGTACGTATACGTCAGTCAGGGGGTGTCGATCCTACTTCGCGGAAATTCGGTCTTCGCGGGGGTCTTGACCCCTCATTAACCGCGAAAAGTGAGGGATCCCTGTAATTTATAAATATCTTTTTTAGTGTGCTTATTTTGCTTATGTTCCCATGTCATACCTAACAAAACAATTGTGCAATTCAGGTCCGGTGGATGTTGCTGAATTGAGTAGTCTGCTTGTTGGGTCCCAGGGATCAGTCAGCAGTATCCATCTTGCCATCTGTGAATAATTGTTAATTATTGAAATTTAAAACCAGTTTATTAGCCAAGTCTGCATGCAAGACTTTATAATTACAAAAAAAACGATAAGATATTAGAATGTTAATTCAACCCTGTACCCTGCAGACGCACGTCTTTCGGAGCTCCGGTTATTGAAAATGAATCCAAACTTTCTGTCCAATCAGAATCAGCTGCTCAATACCCCCTGACACGACTTGGCACTTTTGACCAAAAACAATTTCCAGACTGAAATTTCTCCGAGTATGATGAGGGATAATGGGGTTCAGTGAGGTCAGAGAGATGAGTCTCATTGCCTTGATCTGTTTCTCTCTCACTTATTAGTCTGGACCACTCTCTCTCTCTCTCTCTCTCTCTCTCTCTCTCTCTCTCTCTCTCTCTCTCTCTCAGACACTCATCTCCATCTCATGGAATGGAAAAAATAACCCTGGTACATTTTCGTTCCTTAATTAAGTTATTCATTTCATTATTAACTTGGACTCTGGAGTAAGTCGACCCTTCTGTCTTGTGCCTTATTTGCTTTGTTAGGAATTATAAGTTCACCTGTAACATTGACTTTGGCTTGTGACGTATTATTTTAAACTTTAATCAAGGAGCTAGAATGACTTTTCTATTATTCTATTTGTGTACAAAAAAATCGGCTTACAAAACTCTTGAAGCTTCAAGTAAGCAAATTTGACTAATCACTGTATCATACCGCCAGTTCCACCCATGCGAGCATTACCATGCACTAGCATTGCTCCATACACCAACATTCACATGACTATCCTTTTAAAAAGAGATGCTGAGATACTTAGTATGCATGTTTTAGTAGTAAAAAGTTACCACGGCGATCAGATCTGTAGTATGTGAAGATACTACACCACTCTACACAAGGTCATCCCATAATTAAGCTCAGAGAAAGAATTTCCCCGGGGAAAATGGTGGAAGCTGGTATCTAATGTAGTTGTTCAAATGTAGCATGATGCAAAAAATTGTGTGTCAAATCACACTAAAGGCTCCATGTGTAGATCTTCTAGCAAGAGAATCTTTAATGACTTTGTTTTTGTGGGCTACAAGCTCATTCAAATTTGCCACTTCGCTCAGATAATGCTATAGATAGCCATGACAAACGATATGGAAGATGGCAATGAAATGGAGGTTGTCTATGTCGTGTGCATACTCACCAGTACTTGCTCCCATAGACCTACTTTCTGTACTACAGTAATTAGTACTTCACTGACTTTAGTACATCCAGAGATACTGAGTACTCAGATGTAGCCCAGGCATTGTTCTCTATTTCCTCAGCTCTCATCATGCCTGTTTTGTTGAGCAAATGATCGTGTTAACACTAAATAATACATCGTATATTATTTATTAACCTTGTTAGTTTGGTCAGTACAGAGAAATTCCAAAACAAGGCTTTGATGTATTCACTGATAGGGAGTAAGCAGAGGTCTGGAATTACCATGTACTGACCAAAATAACAAGGTAATAAGTTGTTTATTTTATGGCATTTTTAGAATGAATAATAATTTAGGGGGGGAGGGGGATTTTTATGTCAACATTGTCCATGCAATTTTTATTTGACATGCGGCTTCGAATAAAGCTTACGTCACTGAAGCAGCAAAATTTGCTTTTGAACTTTTTGATATTAATTTCACCAAAAGATAATTCCCCCCCCACCACCCTTGTTGGGGATGGGTTGTTTAAGAAAAGATTGGCTGTGTAAGAGTTATAGACCGGGCCATTCTGAGAAATTGTAGACTGCTCACCAGCCAGTCATATCGCATATACTATTGTTGCCATTTATTAATAAATGATTATGAATAAATGTTTAACATGTCTGTGAGGTATATCTTTATTTTCTTCATGGCTCATTCTTCAGAGAGGGTCATGGTTCATCCTTACTCAAGCTGATTAGGCTTTAGATCGGCAGCTGAAATGAAAATATCGATTGGACCAAGGAAATATGATGAGGTAAAGAAGGATACTGAAACGCAGCCAGATCAACAGAATGGGTGGAAAAATGTACCAGAGTTATTCTGTGTGCGAAATTGATTAAAGTGCCCTTCAAGATCAAGGAACCCTGATTAAGCTTGATTCCATCCTCTCGAGTGTGGGTACGATTCTGTCAAAATATTGTGGAGAGTTATGGCATACAGTCGATAAGTGGACTGAAGAAAGGAAGCTACATGAACAAGGAAAAGAGTAAATCTGGCATCATCTGATCTTCACATCACTGAGAGGATCTATAGAATGTTCTAAACCAGGGGTGTCAAACATACTGCCCGCGGGCCAGAACCGACCCGCAAGGAGGTTCGATCAGGCCCGCAGGATAATTTTTAAGTGAAAAAATTAATAAAAGACATGGATTTATTTTTTTTAATTAAATGCAATTCAAGAATTATCCGCTAGGGGGCGCACTGTTTGTCAGAGTAGAAGACAAGCCGCATCACCGAGACAGACCAAACAGCAGACGGTATTAATGCGCAATCTGCTGCATGTTACGATGTTGTTTCTATCCTGTTCTCTACCTCTGCTACACCATCATTAGCCAAAATGTCGTTATCAAAACAGATTCTTCACTGCAGAAGAGTATGATGGAATTCTACCGTTCATGCAACTCCATACATATATTTTCAGTCTGTATTGTATGTGTATGTATGTTTTATATATGAAGTTTCCACATTTACAGAACAGCTGAATGCTTTCTTCCTAACACATTTAATAGCACTCTCTTTAGTTTGTAAGATGAAGGCAGGGATTCAATTTCGATTTTATATGCACATGTGTAAATGGTTTAAAAATTCCTTTCTTCATAAGTCTCATTTAATCTTAAAGTGCGTTACAATATTTTTCAATACCAATTACTTTTTAAAGTTTTGTGTCTTTGTAGAATCAGTTGCAATGCATACATGTGAATGATAAAAGTAAATGGCATGTTTGTCTAAGGAAATATGAAGTGTTTCATGAAAGGTTTTGTAAACGGATTGTTCCTTAAATTTCAAGATTTTCTAAATGTTCTTGTGCTTCTTTACACCAAAACGAAGGAAAGACTGATATAAGAATGATATTTTGGTTATTTATAGCTGAGTATGCTATAATTTTAATGGCCGATCCTTGGTGCAGTCCCACCTCCACCTTGAACTCCTCGGTCATGCCTACAGTACACCTCACCACTGTCTTGCAGCTTCCATACATGTCCTGTACCACTCTAGTATATTTCTCTGCCACTCCAGAATTCCTCATACCATGTCCTCATACAATGCCACAGTTCCTCTCTCAGCACCCTGTCATATGCTTTCTCCAAATCGGCAAAGACACAATGCAGCTCCCTCTGACATTCTCTGTATTCCTCAATCAGCAACCTCAAAGCAAATACTGCATCTGT
>JAQNCB010000004.1:2411014-2422084 GCA_030068295.1 Euristhmus nudiceps | reverse complement strand
ACACTTTATTTACATCTATGTACAATTACACATATGCATTTTATATTATTTATATTTTATTTACATCTTATGCATTGCTTTTGAATGTATAATTGTGATTATAAGCATTTATAGTGTTGAATATGTATTTATTGATATTATATACACATATATATGTACGTATACGTCAGTTGGGGGGGTCGATCCTACTTCGTGGAAATTCGGTCTTCGTGGGGGTCTCGACCCTCCATTAACCGCCAAAAGTGAGGGATCCCTGTATTCCTCTGTGTCTGTCACAATTTCCTGCCAGTGTCATATGATCTGATCACAATTTTGCTTCACAGCGAGAGGAAGAGCCGACATACAAGAATCAAAAAGCAATGTTGCTCTGAACATCTCGCCGCCGCAAGCCAATTATTCCTGTGGCAACTTTAACATCTCCACCTTAAAACCCAAAAATCCATATTTGCTAATATCTGCTGATGTACCGCGTGAACAGGGGTTCAACTCTTTATTCATAATCTGTACTTTTACCTGCATTTGGGTTCAAGGCATGTATTGATCACAATCGTGATGCTGTCGAAGCCGGTATTAGCATTAAGAGTGCCGTTTAGTAAACAATCTGTCCGAGCGAGTAGAGCAGACTAAAGTGCGACCGCATCACTTTCTCTGACTTCAGCAGAAGCATGAGAGAGCGCAGACCTCCGCCAAGCTGAAAAAATGAAAAAGTGTGGAACTGAAAAATCTGAAAAATGCCTGCTGGGTCTGCTGTAATACCAAACCTCCAAAATAAGGTCAGATTTCACAATCTTCAAGAATCCTTTAAAAATTTCTGGACTCAGAATTTGACCAAGATCATCTTCCAAAGCTAATCGAGTCTTTAGTCAGCACTCCACTCACCAAACCGTTTCACAGTAAGAAGGCCTGGGCTCGAATGCCAGACTCGGGGAGTTTCTGTGTGGAGTTTGCCTGTTCTCCCCTGTGCTTGCGTGGGTTTCCTCTGGGTACTCCAGTGTCCACCGACAGGCTAAAAACATGCACAGTAGGATAGTTGGTGGTGTCAAGTCATTGCTAGTAGGGGTGTGAGAGTGAGTATGAATGGCTGTGTGTTGTGTGTGTTAGCCCCATAGTGGATAGGCAAAGCTATCCATAGTGTACCCCGCCCCTGCCCCCGCCCCAAGACGGCTGAGATAGGCGCCAGCCTACCCACAACCCTAATTAAGATTTAAGTGGTTTAGAAAATGAATGAATGAATAGATGAGAACATTAATGAAAGAACTTTTGGTGTAAAGTTGTTTAAAAACCAAAACAAAAAAACATTGCCTCTTCGGTGAAGGAATCCAGCCCGGGAATAAATCAATTCTTTCGAACTGCTTTCATAAAATGTTTACCAATAAAACAGAGTAAACAGTAATCTTCAAGCCGTCGTTAATATTTGCGGCTCAGCCGTGCAATTAACTTCCAGAGAAGTAATGAGTTTGCATGGAGCGGCTGAGGATGTTTAATCAGGTGATGGTGGGGGTTCGTTTTTTGATGAACTTTGTACAGTAATTCAATTCTTTGGTGGCATCTCTGGGAATGAACACAACCATGAAGAAGCAGACTGGAACCCGAAGGGGTGTATACAGCTAGCCTTCGATAGGTCCAGGGTGCCATTTTTAGCTTGTTTAAAACTTTTGATGCTAATCCTTTGCTTTATAATCCTTGGAAGGGTAATAATTAAAGGTTTCATTTATCCTCGCAAGTGCTGAGGGAGTATCCGCCATCTACTGGCGGTAGACCACACTTCTCTATTGGCTCCACCCAGTGCTGTAGTGGTCAAAAAACTAAGTGAGTACACGATGGCAGGGAAGTGACCGAGGTGCGCGGAAGGGGGGGTTTGGGAGGGGCTTTGAAACTATTTAGCTCTTCATCTCCGCATCTCGGAGGGGCTTTGAAACTATTTAGCACTTCATCTCAATGTCTGGGAGGGGCTTTGAAACTATTTAGCACTTCGTCTCTGCGTCTGGGAGGGGCTTTGAAACGATTTAGCACTTCATCTCTGCATTTGAGAGGAGCTTTGAAACTATTTAGCGCTTCATCTCCGCATTTCAGAGGAGCTTTGAAACTATTTAGCACTTCATCTCCGCATTTGGGAGGGGCTTTGAAACTATTTAGTACTTCATCTCCGTGTCTGGGAGGGGCTTTGAAACGATTTAGCGCTTCATCTCCGCATTTCAGAGGAGCTTTGAAACTATTTAGCACTTCATCTCCGCATTTGGGAGGGGCTTTGAAACTATTTAGCACTTCATCTCCGCTTTTTATTTACACATTCATGGAAATTTACGTTGATCAACTCTAAAGTAGACTAAAATAAGTCAGTACACGCAACTCAGCCACTAAAACAAGTGGGTACAGGGCGTGTACCTGCGTGTACTCACCACTACAGCACTGGGTCCACCTTATCTTTTCTACACATCATTTCATCCTGTGCTCATTCGACTGTTCAACTGATACTTTATTGATGTTCAGCAAGCAGGTAAACAGATCAGACACTACAGTGAAGTGGTGCCGTAGGTTCCGAATAGCTTCAGGGTCCAGGCTTTCATCTGCAACTGCATGGCTATAGTCCATACTGAATACTAGTAAAATCATCTCAAAGTTCTGTAAAAGCACAGTGGTACTGAACATTTAACACCCAAATAATAAGTTTATATTGTACCTGTACAGTAAAGACATGTAATACATATTGTAATACATTATACAGTAATTCATTTAACTGGCGCCTGAAAGGCTCAACAGCACCGTTGTAAGCACTACCCACTTCTCCGTGCTCTACCTTATTACATATACCGTGATGATTTCTAATCTGCCACAATCAACCTGTGTAAGCCTTTACAGTTTATTCCTATGCAGCTTATTGGCGGCAGACATTATCTCCACACCACATACTTTCATGGTCATACGAGCATGCAGCACGAAGTATGCAGCACGCAGCACAGATCACAGGTCAGGCTTATAAACACTGGCGTGATCATGACGCCTGCTGGACAAAGTCTAGTATGACACCTACTGGGCAAAGTCTAGTATGACACCTACTGGGCAAAGTCTAGTATGACACCTACTGGACAAAGTCTAGTATGACACCTACTGGACAAAGTCTAGTATGACACCTACTGGACAAAATCTGAACTTGCAGACCGAGGGGTTGTCCGTTGCATCCGAAATCCAGACCATCGGGGTACGTACGACCGAGGTTCAACTGTAATTTATCTATTTAATCATTTAAGTTAAATCTTGTTTTTTAGGCTCTGTTGTTACAGTAACATATCTAATGCGGACTCATTCTTTCATTCATCCATTTTCTAAGCCGCTTTATCCTAAATAGGGTTGCAAGGAGGCTGGCACCTATTTCCGCCAACTCAGTTTGAGAAACAGCTCACCAGGCCATCTAGGGTAAACACATACAACCAATCACACTCACTCTCACACCTAGGGGCGATGTGGAACAGCCAGTTAGCCCGCTGTGCATGTTTTAGGACTGCGAGAGGATACCAGGGATCCCCAAGGAAATCCACGCAAGCACGGCGAGAACATGCAAACTCCACACACAAACGGCCAGGCTGGGAATCGAACCGAGGAGGACGTGCTAACCACCGCGTCACCGTGCCGCCCCGCTGGCACGTTATCCTTTTATATAAATATCTCGTTGTTTATCTGAAGTCAACACCTCATTATTTCGATCCTGTAGAACATCACATCATGGTGGTGCGAATGAGTGTCTTGTGTTCCGTGATATTCAGGATAGACTGGATGCACCTCGTCATTTCTTCTCTCCAGGCTGAAATAATTTGCTAATGCTAATCATTAAAGAAATCTGACACGGCTAGCCGACTAACTCAACGGCTTGAATTAAAGGCTCGGTTCTAATCTCTGGGTTGCGTATTTGCAACCTTCCTTTAGGCATCGACAGCAGAACGCAGACATCTAATCGTTTGACATTTAGCAGACATTTCGGTCCTGACAAGAAACGTTACAGGATGACAGACAGCACCCACTACTTAATCTTATGCTTGACATTTTTAGGGGGGGGGGGCTGCAGCGTGATCCACTTAAATAAGAAGCTGACAGCAGCAGGGGGGAAAAAAAAAAGCAGATGTGGTGGCAACACAAGGCACGGAACAGAGTGGGTTCTTAAATAAGTCTCTCATTGTCCCAGTTTTCCGGATCGCTCGCCGTCAGGTGCTATCGCTCAGAGCTTTATGTGGAGCGTAGATGTAAATAAGACTCAGTGCACTGCTTTGCTCGAGGATTAGGCTCTCCAGTGCCAGGGTTGGCTCAGATTTAGAAAAATGCGCATCATGATGTGTCACGGTACTGGTTTCTACACAGCAGGGACAAGCGTCTGGAGTGTCTGGAGTGCCTGAAATGTCTATGAAGCGGCGGCTGGTGTTAAAATGCCACTGAAGCGTGCAGGATGAGTCAGTGCTGAAAGGCAGAGGCAAGATGCTCGCGGGAACAGCGGCGCCCTCTGAACTGCGATCACCCAGGTCGAGTCCTGCCCCAGATTCCTGCAGCTCGCAGTCACGAACGATCACACACACACACACACACACACACACACACACATACCCCTGCTTCCCAGATGTCCAGATAGTGAGGAGAAATACCATCATCAGATTCCATTGATGGTGGCGTGACATCCCAAATGCCTGGGCGTCAACCTGACCTCGAGTCATGCTGCGTCCGCTGCCTTATTCAAATTCCTGATACAGAACACACCCATGCACGTTTGCTCTGCAGTACATCTGCATGGAATCTGCACATGGTTGGCACATGGTGACGCAATACAAATATTTGTACGCTCGGGGATGACGGCGAAAATATGCATCCAGAGAAAGCCCATCTGAAAGCTGATTTGATCGGAGCACGATTCGCTTTGCAACACTCCCGAGATCCAGCAGCTGGGGACCGAATCTTTGGAAGGTGGGAAGTCGGATGTGCTGCAAAGATAGATTTTCTATTATCTAGTGTCTGGTGTATAAGGCAATGTGGTGAACATTTATTTATTTATTTATTTATTTATTTATTTAATTTTTGTCCCAGGGCAGTGGGAAAACAGCAGCTAAGTATCTCTGATCGGGACCAGATGTGTTTAGAATCAAAACCCAAGACAAACAGAAGCATCGCCGAGGAAACTCCTTTAAAACCGGACTGGACATTGAATCTGATACTGTAACTCCATAAATGGTTCTTATAACATCCTACAGGGGCAGTACTGTATTTAGATCCGGCCAGGGTATCTGGGGGTAGGAAGGAGGCTGGAAAATAGGCTCCATATGTCTGAAAATTCCATAGTGGTCCCATGTCAACTGCTCACATGAGTTCATATTAGTGATCCAAACAGGACCTACATGTGGACCCAATCTGAGCTTTCCAATGGGGTACCGATTTAGCCTCGGTAAAATCCAGCCCATATTATATATATATGGGGGCAGCTGACATGGGGCTTGGGGCCACCATGAATCCTGCATGGAATCCCATACTGGGCCCACTTTTCATCCCACTACATGGGTCCTCACAAACAAATGGTGGCTGGGTAATTCTGTACAGAAATGCTTGTTTCTGTTTTGCTGGAAGATTCTATGCCGTTTCATTACAATGTTGCATACAATGCAAATAGCAATTATTTTTTAATTATCAATTCGTTCATTCATTTTCTGAGCCACTTCTTCCCATTTATGGTGGATGGGAGGATGGCGCCCATCCCGGCAGACCCCACACGCTGGACAGCTCGCCAGACCATCGCAGGGGAAGCATACACACAATCATTCCTGTAGGGCTGGTGGCGTAGTGGGCTCATGTTCAGGAGGTCATGGGTTCGAATCCCTATTAGACCCTCTCTGTGTCTTAACCACAATAGTGCGCCAGGAATAATAAATGAGTACCGATTATAAAAAAAAAAAATACTGGGAAGATAACCTGCGATGGATTTGTGTCCCATCCAGGAGGAGCTGAACTCCAACTCCTGGTCGCACCACGCTACGGGAACCAGCTCTAATGAGCCGCTAGGCACGGGTATAAAAGCCTCATAGACTTACCTCATCCCAATTAAGGTCGTGAGGAGGCTGGCGCCCATCCCAGCCGACTCTGGGGGAGGGCAGGGCACACGCTGCCAGGCCATCGCACGGCCAACATATACACAATCATTCACACTCGCACCGTGGGGTGATTTGAAACCGCCAGCGAGCCTACTGTGCATGTTTTTTGGACTACTGGAGGAAACCAGAATATTCAGGAGGAAACCTACGCAAGCACAAGGAAGAACATGCAAACTCCACGCGGAGACAACCCCAAGCCCGGCAATTGTACTTAATCCTTCTTGCAGTGAGACAGACATGCTGAACACTCTGCCACCGCGCCGACTTTGGATTGGATATCGACTCCACATGGAAACGCCTGGGATCATTAACGAGACGCAAAGGTAATCATAGCGACAGCGTGGGAATTTTTACCTGTATTTATTTATTTAGTTTGTTAGATAGATATATAGATAGAAAGATAGATAGTGTGGATGGAAGAATCATATATTATAATAATAATAATAATAATAAGGGTGAAGATGTTTTACGGTTTTCCGTCACCGTGTGTGGAAGAAGATCTTTCGAGCTGTAGGCGTAGCTCCAGAAATTCTGTGCCAGATTTGTTGTGGGTGACACACTTTGCATCGTGCTCTGTGTCTTGCCCTTTGAAACATTCCCCTTCTACAGTATATCTTCTGAAACATGTCCATTTTAAGGCCAAGAGCATCTCTGATGCGCCACTACCATCTACAGGACCAGTGTGGAACTAAAAATAAAGATATTAACCATCACAGTTATGGCCACGGTTTTATTCTTTTATGGATTTTGTCTGTTTCAGGTCCATGCTTATAGGTTTTTGGATGAAATGGGTTTCATTTAAAGATTTGTCCTGTGATGAGATTTTCTGATGCATCTCATTCTGAAGTATTTCACAACTTGGGCTGGAGAAATTCCCCAACAATTCATTTCCTGTAATAGATTAGGAGAGCGCAGTGGATACAAATAGCTAAGTTAGCGAGTGAGCAGTCCAGTGGCTCGTACTTTCAAAAGGTAGCCTAACTAGATATAGTTTCCTTTTGTGAATTAAACAAATTCATACAGCTGTTCCACTTGGTAATAAGACATACATTATTTTATATGTTTGAATTGTTTTTTCAGTTCGTGAACAAAATCCTGACCGCATCCACGCCCGGATTTTCACAAAACTCATTGGGGACGACACCTTACCTGTATCCCAGAGATGATTTGATTTTGGAAGGTCAAGGTTAAAGGTCAAGTTCAAAGCAAGCTAACAAAATTTTTGGAGATGGAGCGCTTATAATTAAAAAAATAAAAATAGGCTCCCGAGTGGCACATCGACAAAGTGCACAGGACCAAATCCGCTTTAATGTACAGCTCTCTGTGCAAGGAAGTCCACGGAGCTAATTAGCCAAGCTCTCACGGGAGGGTTGTACGGCATACTCTGACTTCCCTGTCACTCATAGCGATCGCCAGCCAATCCTGGGCGTCTGTGAGCTCATTCATACGAGGGGGCGAATGCCGCGTTCCCTCCAAGTGTGTTAAATCGTCCCCAAATACACATTGCGCTGCGGTTCGAAATGAGGCAGGTGGCTAGCATTGTATGGCACAGAGGGGGCGTGTGCATGCTTTTACTCCTCCCCGGTCGGTGGTGGTTGTGTGATCGGGAAGGCAATATTAGATGGGTAGGAATAGGATACAACTAAAATTAGGGAGAAAATGAGGGGGGGAAAGAATAAATACAGTTGAACCTCGGTAGATCGGACCCCGATGGACCGGATTTCGGATTATCCGGACTAAATCCGCCCGTCCGATCAAAATCCCCTTCGTTCCGCTCGATTGGTTCTGGATCCAGTAGACTTTGTCCAGAAGGTGTCATACTAGACTTTGTCCAGTAGGTGTCATGAGCGCGCCAGTGTTTATAAGCTAAGATCAAGTGTAGGGAAGAAGAAGAGGCGTGTAGTAATATCTGTGTTCGTAATCATGAATGTGTGCGGTGTTGAGATGATGTTCGCCGCGATAAGCTTGTCGCCACATTGGAATAAACTGTAAAGGCTTCCACAGGTTGGTTGTGGCGGTTTAGAAATCATCATGGTATATGTAATAAGGTGGAGCACGGCGAAGCAGGTAGTGCTAACGACGGTGCTGCTGAGCCTTTCAGGCGCCAGTTAAATTAATTACTGTATTATGTATTACAATATGTATTACATGTATTTACTGTATAGCCCCCCCTCCCCCGAAAAAAAACACTTCACTCTTCCGGACTATTCACTCTTCCAGACACCCCGTCCGTCCCCCCTTTTAGTCCGTACGAGCGAGGTTTAACTGTACATAAATAAATAAATTATGTAAATAAGTGCAGTCAGACATGCCATGATCATTCATTCATTCATTCATTTTCCAAACCGATTATTCTTAATTAGGATCGCAGGGAGGCTGGCGCCCATCTCAGCCGACTCTCGGCGAGGGCAGAGTACACCCTGGACAGCTCGCCAGGCCATCGCAGGGAGGCAACACGTTGATCATGGAACAAAAAAGGAAAGTATAAAGGGACTTTTAACTAAGACAAATACCTTTGACTTTGAGTGACCTTGAGAGACCTTGAAAGGATAAACTCATCCATCTTGTAAAAAAAACTATTAAATGAGCAAGTTTTTGCACTAACTTGACCATACACTCTAAGATTAAAACTAGTACCATTATAGGGTCTGTTTGCTACATTATCCATAAGCGCGTCTTTAATATTCATTGTAGAACCATAGCATTTAGTTTTCACTTTTCAAAGCATGGATGAGTGCACAGTCCTACTTTACATGTCTAAAGACCGATGGCATGGTGGCATCACGTCCACTTCACAGCAACTATTTCTTGGGTTTGAGTTCGACTTTGCGTGTTCTCATGGGCTTGGATTTCCTCTTGATCTTCATGCTGATCTTCCTGTTTCTCATGATGGTATTGAACTTGCTGAATGCTGCCCAGCCCAGGGTTATTCTTCACTTGATTTCAGGTAGGAGGTTTCCGTCTTGTGTGATGGTCTTTCCTAGGTAGACATAGCTGTCTACTGCTGCGATGGTCGTGCCATCTACATTGACTCTTGCTGGGGGTGACATGTTTGTTGTACATCACCTTTGTTTTACCGAGGTGCATATTGAGCCCGACTGGGTTGCTAGTGTTACGCACCGGTATTCTGGTTTCCTCCCACAGGCTGTTTGACTGTTCCAAATTGCACATAGGTGTGAGTGTGAATGATTGTAGCCCTGTGAAGGTCTGATGAGGTTCTAGCCTCCCGTGACCCTTGTAGGATTACGCAGTTCAGCAAATGAACGAATGTCTGGAGAACCCTGTTGGAAAGAGTTCATAAAAATTGTGCTGGTAAGCGCGCCAAACAAATCTTGCCATGTTCCTTGTCCTCAACGCACCATAAGCATCATCCACGTCGATCAGTTAAATGACTGACCAACCTAACATCTGGCAAAGCGTGTCCAACAAAGTAGCCTGTTCAAAAAGATGTCATAAATGCACATAAAGAGCATGCGAGAGCCCTGGGGTAAAGAGCGCTGCCGAGAGACGCCGTTTTACTGCTTCTTTTTATGTGGGTATGTTTTTCTCATCAAGCGAGTCAAAGAAAACCTCAAACGAGCAGATCGTCAGCTGGTGGAATTATGACGGCACTGAACAGCTGAGAGCTCGATTGTTTCAGTGTGTGCAGCGAAGGAGTGTTTTAGAAGACAAAGGTAGCCGTGTTCCCTGAGGCAGTACATCCGTATCTTCCATCCGATGGTGTTGCTTTATTTACCACCTCGGGGTGAATAAAACGCTTGATTGCCTGTGGTCTGTTCTTTGTTATTTAAATTCCGAGCTCTGAAATACAGAGCACCACACTTTTGTACCTCAGGTGAAGGTTACCATGCCTATAATGGCGTCTTCACTGAACGGTCCCTCTGGGGAACACAGAGCTCTTTACTCACATGCAAAATGTGGAAAATGTTACAGCCAGATCCCTGGGTAATGGCACCGGAATGTTCAGACTGGAAAACTCAACAGGGAGACACAAAGCCTGAGATGGAGTGTCGAAAATCCATAATGACCCACTAAAGGTCAGGGGGGGAATCTGGAAAAAAAAGGCTGCTTCTTTCTTCAGCACCCTATTTTTATCCCCACTAAAGGGACCCTACCAAACCATCCATACAGGGTTCTAGAAACAGTGATCAGGTTCTGCCATAAAGACAATCCGAAGAACTCTTTGTGGTGCTCCACCTGGAAAAGCATTCTTTGCATGTTCTTTCTAGAGTTGGTTGTTTTTCTTTTCAGCTCTTTAGGTTTATTTTGCTTTTTGCTTTTATGCGGTACCGTTCTGATGCAGAACTACTTTGCTGCAGTGTTTCCATGTTCCTGTGTCCCACAGATGAAAGGAACAGTTAATGATGAAGATGCACTTGCTTAGTTCGATATACCGTCATGTGTTTAACATTATTTGGGTTCTATCTGGGACTGTTCCGATACAATTCCGTTTTGAAATTCAATAATCAGAAAAATCATCTTGTTAAAAGTCTAGAACAGATAGAGTCTGGAAACCTGTGGATGGATGGAGTGGATGGATGAATGGGTGGGAGAGAGTTGGATGGATGGAGGGATGGACTGGGATGGGGGTGGAGGGACAGCTGGAGGGATGTGTTTGGGGTGGGGTGGCAGGACAGATTGAGGGATGGATGGGTGTGAGGCGGTGGACAGATGTATGAACAAAGGGATAGATTGGGGTGGATGGATGGATTGAGGAATGGATTGGGATGGAGGTAGATGGATGGATGGGTGAGTGGATGGATGGATAGTTGCATGGATAAGTGGATGAAGGGATGGATTGGGATTGAGGTGAAGGGATGGATGTAAATTGGTGGATAGGTGGATGGAAAGATGGATTGGGGTGGATGGGTGGGTGAAGGATGAATAGATGGATGGATGTATGGATTGTGGGATGAATTGGAGGTGGGGGTTGATGGGTGAATGGATAGTG
>JAQNCB010000004.1:2381541-2391664 GCA_030068295.1 Euristhmus nudiceps | reverse complement strand
GCTAATTCATCCAATACCAATCCTGGGAAATAAAACTTTTAATAATAACAATTAATATACATAGTGTTTACGATTATGAAAAAAAAAATGCCCATCAGACATTATTCGTGATTAGATATCTGTAGTAAACATCCTGACAGTGCAGTGGAGGTAAACAGGAAGTAAATAAGAGCAAATTGGGTGTAAAGTCTTTACCTACATCTCACCACCACTTGAATGTTTCGGCCCTTTTCCTCTTTTTTGGCCGCTGGGATTGAATGAAATTAAACTTTTGAACTGGTCCCACTTTACTATAAGCTCGAGCTGAAAAAAATGGTCTTGGGGCTCCCCCCCTCTATTTTCTCCCCAAATTAGTCGTATCCAATTCCCACCCACCAGATATTGCCTTCCCTATCACATGGCCACCACGGACCAGGGAGGGCGAAAGCATGCACATGCCCCCTCTGTGACATGTAATGCTAGCCACCTGCCTCTTTTCAAACTGTGGCACCCTGTGTATTTGGGGGCGGTCTAAGACACTTGGAGGGAAAGTGCTATCTGCCACCTCCTACAAATGAGCCCACAAAACGCCCATGATTGGCTGGCGATCGCCATGAGTGACAGGGAGGTGAATGTATGCCGTTCCTCCCACCTGTGAGAGCTCGGCCAGTTTGCTCCCATGGACTCCCGGCCACGGCGGGCAGAGGGTCATTTTTTTTCTGATTAGCTAGTGTTTATTAACTTGTTCCTCACGAATATGTTCATTCTCAGCTTCATCGTTTTACCGTTTGCACTGATGATTTCATAGATGAACACCCGCACTCGGTAAGAATGGGTCAGTGTCACAGATCTTCGGGGACCGGGTGCTCGTGTTCTGCAGGATTCCAACGATTTCATAATGGCGGTAGATATTTTTATTAAAACATTTATAGAAGTGTGTAAAAGAAAGTGGGCGTGACTAGAATATTTGGACTTCATATATGCTGGAGATAAACAACATGCATTCATTTTTTAATCCTACTAGGGTTGCAAGGAAACTGCCTATGTCAGCCAGCTCTGGGTAACTATGGGAACAGTAGCTTCAGCCCCTCCACTTGGCTACTTATAGGTCATGATTATGAATAAAGTTGTTTATTGTTTGAAAAGGAGATGCTAACTTTTCCATATGAACAGCTCCATGTATTTCTGATTTTTTTTGTTTTCTCTCGTTCGGCTCAGTGGAAGGTCTGTGCGAGGGCGTCAGAGCTGGCCTCGTAGACGTGGCCATCTGGGTGGGCATGTGTGGAGATTATCCCCACGGCGACGCCTCCACTGGCTGGAACTCCGTTTCCAGGGTGATCATCGAGGAGCTGCCGAAATGACCTCTGACCTCAAGAGCACACTATCCGGTTGGACGGATACAGTTAGTGAAACGAAGACCAAAGTTCCTCACATCAGTGTTACTGTATTATAGCATTAAATTCAATTGAAACTCAGTACGTACTGTAGAAACATCATTCCAATGTTTTTATATTTTATACTTTTCTGTGCATAATATTTTTATCGTTCTTGTAAAAGAACCTCCGAGCTCAGAGTAGATACAGATCGCTCTGATTTTTATTATTAGCTTCTCAATAAATGATTGTAATAAAGATGATTGGAATCCAGATCTTTTTAATACTTTCAATAAATAATGATTATAAATTATAGACGCTCTTCATATTACTGCGAGTCTTTTTCTCCATTTATTACATCCTATTATTCCTTTGTGTCTTCCTGAAAAATGACAAATTATCTTCAAACTTTAAAACCCAAAGTGGGAAAGGCACAATCTGATTTTCATACTGACCTGTAAGAGCCAATAAGCGAAGACATTCTTATCCTCGCATTGTTTTCTTCTTTAGTTTTACACTCGATCCCACACCAAGTTTAACAGGTCCTGCCCACTCCGTCAGAAAATTATTAATCCCACTCACTCTAGCATGAATCCTAATCTGTCCTATCCACGCCACATGAAAATTTCACCAATCCCACGCACTCCAGCAAAAAAGCTACCAATACCCCCCCCCAGCAAAAAAAAAAGCTACCAACAACCCCCCCCACACTCACTCCAGTAAAAACTACCAATTCCACCCACTGCAAAAAAAAATACTAACCCCACCCACTCAGCAAAAAATACAAATCCCAACCACTCAGCAAAAAAAAAAAAAAAAAAAAAAAGCAATCCCACCCATTCCAGCAGGAAAAACAATTATCCCACCCACTCCAACAAAAAGGAACTAATCGAACCCACTCCAGCAGGAAAAAAAAAAAACCAAACACTAATCCCACCCACTCCAGCAGCAGTAAAAACACTAATCCCACCTACTGCAGCAAAAAAAAAACAAACAAACAAACAAACAAAAAAAAACTACCAATCCAACCCACTCCAGCAAAATAAATAATAATAATAATAATAATAATAATAATAATAATCCCACCCACACTGGTGGGATGTTTAACAGATCCCACCCACTCCCACATGAGGTTTAAATTGATTTCGCCCACCACAGCAGTAAGTTTAATCAATCCCGCCCACTCAAGGCAAAGTAGGATCTCGTCGGGGGTGCCACAACACCTTGTGCCCCCACAGCCAAAAATTCTTCCAATCCTGCCGACTACATCATGAAGATTAATAGATCCCGCCCACTCTAGCATAAACAATAATAAATCTCACCCATGTCATCATGACGTTTAATTGATCCCACTCACATGAGCATCAAGTTTAACTAATCCCACCCACTCCATCATCAACTTTCATTGATCCCACCCACATCAGCATGAAGCTCACTGGATCCCACCCACTTCAACAGAAAATTTCTCCAATGCCACACGATTTTTCTATTATTATAATTTGCCCGTGCCTGTGATATTTTTCTTGCAAACCCTGTTGTCACTTTACTTCTAAAAAAAAAAAAGAAAATAAATGAATCAGTGAAGCCACAAAGGACGAAGCAGAGACTGTCGATGGATGAATGAAGGCAGTAAGTGCACCATGCAGGGTCCTGAATACTGTACACAGAGCCATGGTAAACACAAAGAACCGGGCCTTTCTGTTTTCCACACCCACTCCCATGACCTTCGAGACTCCTGATGTCGTCTCCAGTTTAGCACAGATCGTCCCAGAGAAGACAGAGTATGAGCAGATGTAAACAGTACGAGGTTTCGCTCGGAGATAAAGAAAACGATGTACATGATCATTCTTGCTAAACTTTTCCTGCGGTTTATTTGAATGCATCTATGCACTGATGTGGTTCTTTTTGTCTGTATATACACACACACACACTCCAGTAACTCTTCCCAATATATCTTGAACATATAAACTCAAGACAGTGCCAGTTTAGCAGCATGAGGACCCTCGTTCCACGTCTCAGCCGGTGATCTGCTCCGTGACGCGAGTCGGTAACGGTCTCCACCCCATGCTCAGTGAGCATCTCGCTCATTCCCGGCGCTAACTTCCCGTGTCCTTCCTCTCAGGTTTGTCTCAGTTGTGCCGGTCCAGGAGGAAGCCAGATACCTTCTCGTACACCACGAAGGTGATGCAGCAGGCCGGCGTGACCCGGATCAGGTTGGCCACCATTCCTTTGTAGAAGCCCAGAGAACCCTCGTTCCTAACCAGAGAAAAAACATAAGGAATCTTTCCAACCTGCAGCCATAATCCTTGAATGCACAAAGTCGTGATACCCAACGAAACCCTCGGATCATGAGATCCTACCCCGTTTTCACCCTGACACGGAGCTGTTCCTCGTAAGTGAAGGCTATAAATATGTTGGCTGTGATTTTCACTGAATTACTGAGGTTGTAAAAACCAAAAGCTTCTCTAAAAATGCACTTTCATTGCACGGTCATGAGGATGAGCTGTGGAAGTAACTGTAGTGTACATCTTCAGCATAATAAAAAAGAAAAAAAAAGTCTCCAGAGAAACATCATCAACTGAAGCGCTGCTGATAAACAACTTTTTCACTGAATCTTTTCGAATCTGCACATCTGCCATCACCTGAACTAAATAACAAACAACAACACACTGATAACAGGCTCCAGGCCTATCTGTGCAAGTCCCTCCCAGCTCCCAGTTTGGCTGAGTTGTTGCTAAAGGCACAATTATTAATATATTGATAAAAGCAAATCTGTTGTCATGGGTATGACTGATGGTACAAGAAGACAAGGTAGACCTCGAAGGAAATGGATGGATAACAGTTGATTGGCGCCAAACTGACATTCACAACAGTTAGAACAGCGAGCGACAGGACTGCTTGGAGAAAGCTCGCAAGAACGTATCATTGACACCAACGGACGGAGAACCCATGGAGATTACCGTATTTTCTGGCCTATACGTCGCTCCGGAGTACAAGTCGAATCATCCAAAAATGGCATAATAAAGAAAAAAAAAACAAAAAAATATATATATATATAACGGTACTGTATCCAAGTTTTTTCTTTGTACCGTGTTATGATGTGTCATGTATCAATGAGTCAATTCCTTAAGCTGACTCTTCTAAGTGAATACTGACTCATGTCCTGAAATGAGTCGTTTAAAAGGTTACTTTAAACGGTAGGTATCGTGACGGTAACAGTTAAAATAGTAATGTTCTGTTCACGATCTCACCCGAGATAAAACATTTCATTCTCTTCACACAGGATCACATGGATTCCATGCTCGTCTTATTACCTCCATGTCCGCCGGATGACGTCAGTCACCCCGCTGTAGCTCGTGTGCTGATCCTGCAAACGTGCTCGGATCACCTGGTACGGATACGTTGTGGCCACGGCGAAGATTTTGGACAAAGCTGCCATTGTGATGTACTCTAATGGATTCTGCAGAGGAAAGAGATGACGCAACGTCACGACTGTGGCTACAGTGGGTTTCCTCAGACGTCTGGAAAACAGATTTTTTTTTTCTCTTGCACTTGCCAGTTTAGCGTCTGAATGCCTGTTTCTGTATTTGTTGTAGTCTCTCTTTAACTCCTCATACGCCATGAACTGTAATGCTCCATGAGACGTCCCAACCAGGCCAGGAACAAACCCCTATATGCACACAATAACAACAACAACAACAACAACAAGGGGGGGGGGACAGCTGATTCAGCCAGGAAGAAATAATTTTTAAAATCTGATTTATTGATATTTAACAGACTGCATGAGCTGTAAACCCCATTTTACTGCGTCAGGACGTGTTTTATTGCCTGGAGCGTGAGCCCCACCCAGTGGTCGATATTGGAATTGCAATTACAAAGGTCTTTATGTAACAGCATCCACCTTACAAGATTAAAACCTACTCGAGGAACTAAAAGAATTATATTAGGGTTACATTAGGACAATGATTTTTTTCGCCTTAAATTCTATAAAGGTATCTCTGTGGGCTTTTCCACCCGAGCCCAGAGGCTCATCAGAGCCGGTGCTTATCCCCGGTTTCTGTACCATGAAGCGACTAGGAGTTCAACTCCTCCTGGATGGGACGCTGGTCCATCGCAGGTTCCCTTCCCAGTATTTTTACTAGTACCCATTTATACTGCTGGGTGGACAGAGGCACCCTTGTGGTTAAGACCTTGCACAGGGGTCTTAGCACGGTGGAGGTCTCAGAGTTTCGAACCCACGACCTCCTGATCATGAGCCCAGCACTCTAACCACTACGCCAATAAATTCTATAAGGATCATACTTATTGATAGAACTGAAAATATTTTTGACTCCACGATTTAGTGACCTGTGTGCTGCCTTTACAGAGCTGAAGACACCCCCACCCCCCATGACCTCCAACCAGTGATGTGCTGTTCCTAATTCCTAAGGATGTAAATCCAAGTAAGACAGTGTTGTTTACAGTAACATGTTGATTACAGACAGCACGGTCACTTTTGCACTGCTTCATCTGCAAACCTACAAAAGGTGTCATTTTACAAACGATTCGTCTTTAGGTGAATCAATTTCGAGTAGAATCGTTTAGGTGAACGCTGAGACATGACTCGTATCTGTATATGAACCATTTGGGAAAGGTTTTTATAAGATGCACACAAAGCTGTAACATGAGTGAACCTTCAAACGAAAAACTAACATTGTTCATTAAGGAGTCGACTCCGAGTCGAAATTCTTGGGTGAAATCTGAGCTACCACATGAATATGTCTCCTTACTTGATATTTTATTTACTTATTTTTTTTAATGTAGGAAATATTTGACTTTTGTACTGACAGCATCTGGAATCATAATGTGTCATGAATTAATGAATGAATAATTTATTTATGATTATGAAGGAGTCGATTCTTTGAACCGACTCTTCTGCACGAGGTAAACATTAAGACGAGTTTTTTTTATGAGTGATGTGTCACTCATGACAATGAGTTGATGCTTTGAGTCGAATCTTAAATGAACACTATGAGTCGACTCTCATGAATCATGTGTGGCATCATATACTGCAATGTTATTACTTTGGGTCTCGTTTTTGACTGAACGAACTCTGAGTTGACTCTTTCAGATGAATTGACATTAATAATAAGCTGTCATCAAAAATAGGCATTTACACCTTAACACAGAAAGTGTATCAGGATACGCCGCAGAAATTGTTCCTATACTGGTTTATTCTAATCATCTTTTCATATCATCTTTAATTATTGTCCCGAGGCAAATAATTTTTCCCCTATAAAATACAGTTGAACCTCGCTCCTACAGTCTGAAAAGGGTGGTGAGGAGTCCGGATTAGTGAATAGTCCGGTGGGGTGAAGTGGGGGGGGGGCTATACTCCATACGGAATACTGTACAAATAAAATCACCTCAAAGTTCTGTAAAAGCGCAGTAGTACTGAACATTTAACACCCAAATAATAATTTATATTGTACCTGTACAGTAAATACATAATACGGTAATTCATTTAACGTAGTGCTAGCGCTGCCGCCGCTAACGCTACTAGCGCTGAGTGCTCACGAACTATCCTAAAAAAAAATAAGTAAATAAATTTTAAAAAATAATTAAATTGGGTAGTCCGTACAACCCGAAATCCGCACGATCAGGGTCCGGTCGAGCGAGGTTAAACTGTAAATGCTTTCGCATAACAGATGTGATACGGTAATCTGAGCGCGCACGTTTTCTCAGAGACGTCTTTTGGGCTCAGAAACCCGAACCCACCCTTCCCTGCGGCTGCATTCAACACCGTCCTCAAAGAAACACTGCCATGCTGATCATACGGCAGAAACTTTCCACCCTGATGTACACCAGGTCCTACCCGATAGAGTCCTGCGACTCCTTCCTGACGGTAGATCTTCACCAGCGCGTCCACCATTCCCTTGTACTGCTTCTGGCTCGGATCGGAGCTGTACTGCAGAACCAGGCGTGTCTTGGTCACCCAGATCGGGTTCGTCAGGCAGAGGGTCATCACTCCTGTACAACAGCAATAATTTATTAACTCGGGAACATCTCTGGGTCAATAACCGATTCAGTGAGTAGCGGAGGTGCGGGGAGGCGAGGGGTTCACATCATCCCATAGAGTGCTTTGGTGATCCCTGCATTATTTTTCTCTATGTGTGTCTCAAATTTTGGTCTTCAAGCTACATATATAATATAAATATTTATCTCAATCTAGACCCGGGCAGTGAAATGGCACAGAGTGGTTAACACGCCCACCTCACCGCAAGAAGGTCCTGGGTTTGATTCCTGGGTTCGGGGTATTTCTGTGTCTGCATGTTCTCGCCATGCTGGCATGGGCTTCCTCCGGGTACTCCGGGTTCCTCCCACAGTCCAAAAACATGCACAGTAGGCTAACTGGCTGTTCCAAATCACCCCCAAGTGTTTATGGTTTTATTTGGGTGTTGGGCGATGGCCTGGTGAGCTGTCCAGGATGTACCGCCCCCTCACCCAGAGGCATCCGAGACTGGAGCCAGCCTCCCCACGACCCTAATTCGGATTAAGCAGCTCAGAAAATAAATGAATCTTGACCGTCCAATTAATTAGAGTGTTAATTCTAAATACAGAATTAAAGATGTTTGGTACCCCCCCGCAGTACTTCCCTATTCCATCTGTTCTAAGGGGGGGGGTGGCCACATCAAAAAGGGATCTTGGGCTGGAACTACAGTTGAACCTCGCTCGTACGGACTAAAAGGGGATCCGTGGTGTCCGGATGAGTGAATAGTCCGTTACAGCAGGGGTATCCGAGCTTTTTTGCACCAGGGACCAGTCTTATGTATAAAAATGTTTCCGCGGACCGGTTAGACTCATTTCTTCCAAGGGCGAGCATGTGGTTAGATTAAAGTTATAATTACGGTTAGCTAATGTGTGAAATGATACAACAGAGTCAAGTATGGCAGTAAGGCGAAGGCGGAAACAGTCATTTTTCAAAATAAGAGCCAGAAACTCTTTAAAAAAAAAAAACTATAATTAATACCATGAAATATTTTGTTTGCGGACCGGTACTGGTCTGCGGACCCCTGCGTTAGAGTGAAATGTTTTTTTTTTTCAGGGGGCGGGGCTATACTCCATACTGAATACTGTACAAGTAAAATCACCTCAAAGTTCTGTAAAAGCACAGTAGTACTGAATATTTAACACCCAAATAATACATTTATATCGTACCTGTACAGTAAATACATATTGTAATACATTAAAAGTAATTCATTTAACGTAGAGCTTGCAAACTATCCTTAAAAAAAAATTTAATCGGATTGTCCGTACAACCCGAAATCTGGTCCATCGGGGTCCGGTTGAACGAGGTTCAACTGTATATTTGCTTCTTAACCAAGAATTCCCAAAAACAAAGGTCTGTGTCATGAAAGTCCACATCCGTCCCTGTGTACTACTGAAGGATTCCACCAGAGGGCAAACTTCGTCACACAACATTTCCTAAAAATCTCTACGTCGTTTTTGATTGGTGCTGGATCTGCACGAGGACACGCTCACGCCACGTCTCAATACATTTACAGCATTTCGCAGACGCTGTTATCCAGAGCGACTTCCAGATGTGCTTGAAAGCCACCATCAGTAAGAACACCGTCAGTCAAGCTCAGTCAGTAGGGGTGTGTGTGGTGGTTTTTTTTTTTTTACTGCCCCTGGTGTTAATGTGTGTATCTTGGATGCAGGCATGTTGTGTGCGTGTGCGTGTGTCAAATACGAGCACAGCAGACCTGCTTCTGCTGCAGACACCAGGTGCTCCGCTGGACTCAGCTCCGCCTCCCGTCCCTCCTTCACATACGCCTTGATGCCGTTATAACTGCCATTTAAAAAAAAAAAAAAAAAAAAAAAAAAAAAAAAGCATGATTAAACGAGTGTGTCCAATAAAGCTGTAATGTAAGCAACAGAAATACACGAGGAAACATACAAGAAGAAATAAAGACCCCATGAAGCTCCAGCGCCCCAGACGTTCGGCGTGACCCCCTGATACAAGCCGCGGAGTCCTTCCTGCTGCCAGATGTTCGTCATGCAGTGCCAAATCCCGTGGTACTTTGGCCTCAGCTGTAAGCCGTCGCTCACTGTTGGAAAATCAGGAACAAACACGACCCGGATATAGTTACGGCAGATACATTTCTTATTTTCGTCAGTCCGGGATAGCACAGCGATACATTTACACCAATTCATCTCGTTTATCTACAACTGGTGTAAGGTCACGGCGGTGTCAGAGGAAGAAGACATGCTGTCCATCCATCAATGCTGTTCCAGGAAAACAATCAACTCCAGAGTGCTAACAGGAGCGCCACTTCATCAATACAGAACAGCACGGATTAGTTCTCGAGACTCCGTGGTTCATTCCCTGTTCGTATCTTCACAAAATCTTCCGTGTAAAGAATTCTGCCTTGAAAAATAACGCAATGTGCAAAATTGATGCCTGTGTCATGAAAATACAAATGAGACGGGCATCTTCTTCTTCTTCTCCTCGCCAGTGGGCCCTTGCTGGGGTAAGGTGCTACCTCTCTCGCCCCCTGCGGTTCCAGTTTATCGTCATACCCAGGACTACTTATGGGCATCATTTGCATAATTATGAAAACATCAAGCAGGTTGTTTATATAACAGGTTCTCCAGAAACTTCTGCCACTTATAATGCTTGGGCTTGTGCTTCGATGTTTTCTTTATCCCTTATCTATCACAGTCTATTTTAGTTAGAAACACTTATTTATATGTACAGAATCAGACAAATACAGTTTTTGTGATCAATA
>JAQNCB010000004.1:2047034-2058668 GCA_030068295.1 Euristhmus nudiceps | reverse complement strand
GTCCTTTATCGCTTTATCGAAGCCGTTGTTGAGCAGGTGTTTCATAATGTGACCCCAGTTCTTTTTTTAGGGAGCGTTCTGATCCCACTCACTGCTTAACCGTCCCCTTCCTGGGCTCTAATCACCACAACTGCTCAGCTAAGCAGGCATATTGTTTTAACACAGCAGTGGGACGTTCCCCGGGGTACATCCTTGCCCAATGAGGAGCTGGGAATTAGTCATGTGACGGACCAGGTGCAAGCAACTTGAGGAAAGTCCGTTTTGCCACGGACGCTCCAAAACCCAGCGCTGCCCTCACTCTCCCCCCCCCGCACCAACCTCACAGAAAAGCTTGACTAGGTGCAGCTGGGGCCCCTCCCTTTCTCTTTCTTTCTTTCTTTCTCTCTCTCTCTCTCTCACTCACTCACTCCCTCCCTCCCTCCTCCTTCTGCTGTCCTGTTCCTCTGAGCTTTAGTATTCCCACTGAGGAAGGGGGCCTCCTTTGTCCTGACGAACAGGGGGAAAAATCCCAAGTGCGGATTTTATTTCAGAGAGAAAACGAGTGCACATGATGGCAGGCTTTTCATAAAGCAAACGGTTATTTGTGTGTGTGTGTTTTTTTTATTTTTTTTTTGAAGGTTGCAGGTCCTTCACACTAACACTGGGGGGGGGGGGTTTATTTGCGTGGAATAAAATGTGGAACATTCGATTGGCCTAAAACGTAAAATTGCAGGCAGATTGTAATCGTTCCTGTTTCTGCTTTCAGTCACAGTCGGACGTTCAGTCCCTCCCCGAAAGAAATCGGCAGATCTGACGTGTCCGAGGGGGAGTGCGAATCGATCGAAGTTGCTATGGAGGGTTTATTTATTCGCCATGTGCCTGACCATCCTGGTGCAACCACCCTGCCTCACCAAGCCCCCCCCCGCACAATCCCCAATCCCCAAGCCAACGGTCATGGGCAGCCAATGGGAGAAAGAAATCCAAGTCCGAAATGAATTCAGACAATTGAAATTGACAGGAGAGCTGCATGGACACGCCCCATTTAGTGGCTGCTGGAGCTGAATCAAATTACACACCCACCCGATTTCTGCATATCAACCTAGCTGATTTTTAGCTGAGGGGATTAGAGCATTTGCATCCATTTTTGGGATTTTTTTTTCCAGGAGAGCTGCTTCGTAAGAAAGAAAGAAGGCACTGAGAAATGTAGACCATCTGATATGGGTCAGTTTTGTCCCTTTGGAGACTTACTGCGCCACTGCCACATGTGTGGGACTGGTCGGGTGTTGGGGTAAGCTCATGAACGCTAAACAATGGCGCTTGTCGTTGCTAGGTTTTATTTTGTCAAGAATTCAAAAAGTTATTTTATTGACTTGTTTTGGCAAACGAGTGGGAACATTTATTACAGTATAATTCCCCCCCAAGCAACTTTTAGTTTAGTTTTAGAAATTAAAAACAAAACAAACTTGAAAGGATAACGTCACAATCTTCAGTCTGATTTACAGTGCTATAATACGGGCATTCTGATTCGCATGGAATAAATTTTTAACCATACAAAGAATTCAAGCTATAAAAAAAGCACTTAGATTAAAAACACTTATGTCTGGATAAAAGAGAAGCACCTTATATCAAGACAAGCAGCATATACCTGAAACCAAACAGCTGGAAAGCACTGTACACAACTTATTGCAAGTTTTTATTTTTTTATTTTTTTAGTTGTTGTTGTTTCTAAGTTCGTTCACTTTGCACTGGTAGAAGATGAGCAAGTAAATGAATCTCTGCCTGACGCAGGTTTTTTTCTTTCTCTCAACAGTTAGTATGCTTCTCATAAAACAAAGTGCAAAGAACTCTGTTAACTCTTTCACCATCAGCATGAATCGTACACACAAATGATAAACAATAGCCTATTTGGAGGAATGTATGTATGCAGGATTTGTTTTGTTTTTTCCTTGCAAAAGCCAAAACTGCTAGAAAAATTATGCAAATCACTTTCAGTGGCTTGGAAATTTTTTAGGGAAAACAAACTGTACCCGTGTTGATATTTTTCAAGAAAAGAAAAATTCAGAAGTGTATTCCTGACTCGTTAGGTGAGTCAGGTGAGGGAATACGTCTAGCAATAACAAACTATATTTTAACAACAAAGACAATAATGTGTAGCTTTCAAAGTTGTACAGAACTTCGTATAGGCTTTGCTTATTAGGTGTTACAAAAAAAAAAAAACTGCAACATTTTCTTTACAAAAAAGCTTGCACATGGTCCAATATTTAAAAATGAAACATTTCCAGACATTATTACCATTTATTACGGTGTCATTTCTCCGACCCACCAATCATTTGCGAAGATTTTCGACTGAATTTTATCAATTATATAAGTACGTTTTATTTTTTCTTTTTTGGAAGGGACTAATTTGAGCAAATTTTTTTATTTATTTATTTATTTTGTTCTTTTCCCAGCAAATCGAAAGCCAGGTACATTTTTTAACAGAGTAGCATTTATTTGCTATTAAAATATTTGTATTTACTCAAATATATTCGGAGATAGCTATATCATTTAAAAACAAATGTGACTACCATAGGCATATCGTGAGAATATATTTCAGTATTTAAGCCAATTATGAGACTATTTTAAAAAGTTCTAAGCTTTTTATTTTGTTTGGTTGTTGGATAGTTTTGTTTATACTATAATTATAATGGGAGAACAATCCCAATAGAAAGATTACACTTAAGTTTAAGAGTGTTTATGGTAGCCAAAGAAGTGAAATGAGATTAGAAATAAAAAGTGAGGGTCAATATAGCACTAAATAAGGGAGAATTAAAGTTTCTGAAAACAGGGCAGTTTAGCAAATATTATTGGTTTTGGGGAGAGAATAGAACTATGAAATTATGTATGTGACGTAATCAGTCTGACAGGATTAAGCGTAACGTACCTTGATATAGCTAATCAAATTCATTGTATTTAACGTGTTCAAACACTACAGGGCTACAGAATCAGCTAAAATCCATTTGGAAGTGAAGAGGAAGAAAAGAAGGAAGGAAGGATTTTTGTTTCAGTGCCAATGCGTTGTATTTTGTGAAGGTGACTTTTTAAGCAACTCTTGAATTTTTATTTATTTATTTTTTTTGTTTGTTTTGATTAAGTACATAGTGGTAACGTGGTTTAATAATCCTTTAATCCTTTTAGATCCATATTGTTTATGCATGCTGATTTATTACAGAGCATTTACCTTTTTATCAGTTCAGATCTGTGGATATAATAGAGCTACATGTTATACAGAGAGCTTTAGTAATGACTTCATCTAGTGTTTGAAATTATGACGTATTAAGATTTCCCCCCCTTGAACTCTATCTATCTATCTATCTATCTATCTATCTATCTATCATAGTATCTAATGCACAATTACATTGCAGTCATAATATTTCCATAAAACTGTCTACAATCTAACTTTTTTGTGCATAGTGAAGTTCGTAACATCTATTAAATTTTAATAATAGAACTAGAAAGAGATCACTTCGATGTTAATCCAGTTAGCAGGACTGCAGGCGTTTATCTATAAAACAGCAGCGAAGACACTAAATGCACTAAAAGTAATTCTAATGCCTTTATGATATAGACAGGACAGTGCATTTGAATGTAAAAATTAAAAATAATAAATAAATGAATAAAAACAGACCACTCCATCTGTGTATATATAATTTGCCTTTTGGGACATCAGATAAAAGGACAAAAGCTTTACGTTTTTGATGCCATGGTTAGGGAAAGTCGTCGTTCCACCCTATCTGTTTCAACTCCCCCAGTACACATCAAGTGAGGGGGAAGTCTTAAAGTTGTGTTTTTTTTTTTTTTTTTTTGGGTTTTTTTTTTTTTTGTTTTTTTTTTTGGTTTTTTTTTTTTTTTTTGGTATTTTTTTTTTTGTAAGATTCTATTTTGATAACATGGGTTATTATTTCATACAAAGAGGGAGAGGTCAGTATCTGGATGTTATTTATGAATATCTTAAAATGAAGCAGACATATTTATAAGTAACTTCGAGACGTTTTGTTTTTTAATTAATTAATAAAGTGAAAGTTAATATATTTCTAAAAAAAAAAACACACATGATGTTGATTTCTACTAAAATAAGATGATAGAATTTTTTTATTTATAAATAAAACAAGGTTAGATAAATCCTTCATATCTCTGACAGTGTAAAATGAGGTGGGTAGTTGGGGCTTTTAAAGGATTATATTTTAACTTCAGATTTTCGAGCGTTAATGGCAGGATGAGTTCAGGAAAAAAAATATTTTTTAGAATTAGGAGGTATTTTAGTCTCAAGTTTGTGCCTCAATCACATTTTTAGCACTGCATCAACACTTGGCACACGTGTTGGTTGCCTGCTGTTCTTTAACAAAACCCGTACTGCTGACTGAACACAATCCTTTATTCCCTCATTTCTGGGTTCAATAATGTATAGAATGAAATTTAATTTTCCTTTTAATTATTATTTCCTCCTACTTTTTTTTTTTTTACTTCATCTGTTGTAATTACAGTGAAGTGAATGGGCGTCATAGTGATAGGTGTGTGGAATGGAGAAGCAGGTGGATAATTGTGCATATACCCTTTGAGCATATATCTACTACATTCCCAAGTCTCTCTCAACCCCTTCCAAAAGCAAAAAAAAAAAAGGTGTTGTTACATGACATGTTCAAACTCCGCCCCACCCCACCCATTTCCTCCTTCTCTATCTCAGTGTAATGTAGTGGATGTATGCCAATAATACAGTGAAAAGGACACACTCATATATTCTACAACACAGTAGTTTGCATGTATCTTGTATCATCGCCAGGCTGGAAAACGGTACTGAAAATATTTTGTTGCATACAAGTGAAGGCTTTCTGTACACACGACACTAAAGGGCTGATGAATACTTGGTTTTTATTGTTCCTCACTCGTAGATATTTCATCTCTCTCACAGGTAAACGTATAACAATAAACAGCGGCTTGGTATGTTATGTTGAAGGATCGCCTCAGCTCTTACATGGTGAAATTGTATCTTGACTATTTTGACTTCATGATCGCAAAGCTAATTGTGTAGCGTGGTTCAGATTTGTTTTGGTATGATAGTGATTTTAAAATGGGGCGGGGTAGGGCGTGGTGCAGAAGGATTAGAGGAAGGGAGGGAAGGGGTTTATGGGTCGATCATGCTTGTTTTAATTCTTTTTTTTGTTTATTGGGCTTGCTTTGGATAGCTAACTCCGCTCCAACAGTCTGTCTTTGGTAGCTTTCAGAATCTTCCGACTCAGTAGAAGAAGAAAAAAATGAATTATGAAAGTGTTTCATATAAACTCATGTAGTGGTCTTAGTGCGTTAGTTTGGACTGGCATTTTCTCCTGCTCTAAGTGTTTAGGTTCTTGTTGGTGAGTGAGAGGTTCGCCATACCATAGGGTTTGGTTTGTTGGCTAGCCAATACTTCAAAACTGTGTTTAATTCTTGTTTTCCTTCGAAACCTTTGATCATGATCATGTGGTACCCTCACGAGGCATATAATTTTCAGGGTTGATTTTTTTTTTTTTTAAAGCACATGTTCTCTGTGACTTATTTTATTGTTTACTTTTTTATATTTTACCAACGTATGTATTCCATACTAGTTTTGGGGGGGTTTTTTAGTTGTCATTTTGTTACTTTCTCAACATGTATTGTAAATGTTTCTAATAAAATCAATTTAATAATCTTGATGAAATTGTTCAAGTTTCATCGACCCATCGAACACCAGCAGCACATCACAAGAACGATGCAAGCAGCCAAAAGTAAATACAACTCATTTATTTATATTCTGTCCAAATATACAGAAAGTCCCTTCTTACATTTCATCCTGTCATAAAAATACAGCATGAATGCAACCAAGTTTAGAAACCAGTTGTTTTTCCTCTCCATTTCACTTTAAACCTACTTGAAGAAAAAAACAGAACAAGACAGAAGCTTGAAAGGAAGACATTGTGCTTTTCTCAGAGTACAAGATCATAATTTCACTTAACAACTCCAAAATTTTGGTGCCATAAAATTAAAACAAAGTGATCATCTAGGAATAATTTCAATGTGGGTGGGGGATGTTTGCCTTTCTTGGTTAAGAGGTACTGTAGAGATATAACAGGGGTTCCCCACAAAGCCGTACTTTCATAATACAATCGCTTTCGAATTGACACAAACTGAACAACTTACAGATAATTGACCTTCACCACAGCTCTTGCTTACTTAACCTGACCTATCATGAGCTCCCATTCACCCTGCCCATGACTTGAACCGGACAGAAAAGGAGGGAGAAACAAGCAGAGTGAGGGACATATTTTGACAGATCCTCAAGAATATGATGTTCATCAGGTTATGTACAGTATATTATAGGGGATGCGCAATAAGGACTTCACTTAGAGAAAGACCAGCCCCTTCCAGTAAACCAGAAACTCCTCGCCTTGCGCACCGTGTTGCTCAGTCCTGCAACACAATCCATCACATACAGGGACGAGCCTGCCTCCGCCTCGACTTTCCTATTTCATGCTTCCTTCTCGGTCCAGATTAAAATAACTCCCTGATAACACACACACACACACAAAAGGTACCTAGAAAAACCTAAACTGCAGAGCTGATCCGTTCAACATAAATACAGGAGAGAAAAAAAGCACCCAAAATAAAACAGGAGCAAAACTTTATCCATCAGTGTGTTTTTTCTGGACACAGAGTTGTTGAACAAGTTCATTTAAAAAAATAAAATAAAAATAAAATAATAAAGACGACAGTTGACCAGTACACTTTATGCTTTACTCACCATAAAGAAAACAGTTAAACAACCCTTAAATATTATAAACAGACCATAAAACACCACAAGAAAAGAAAAAGAAAAAAAAAAAAAAGTTTAAAATAACAAATCCAGTCTATCAGGTTATGATGTCAGCAGAGACGTCTCAGACATTTCAACGCATCAAATAAATACAGGGCTCCTTTAACTTGTTGAGTCATCGTCTAAATCAACAATACAGGCAGACGCAGCAGACACAAAGTCGAGGTTTCTTTCTTCCAAGGAGAAACAAATTGAGTGAGAGAGAGAGAGAGAGAGAGAGAGAGAGAAATAAAGAACTTTCTCTAGAAGACTGTTTAATAAAGAGCGAAAAAAAAAAGACCCTGTGTGTAGTGGTTAAAATAGACGCATCATTTCACTGTAGTTCCCTCGTTCCATCATCTGCACAGGCTTAAGCACATTCAAGGCACTAGCTGGTGACGTAACTTACAACTCCAGAAAAACTGTTGTGTGTCAACACAAAACATCTCAGATTCTAATTTTGTGTAAAAATATAAAGAATAATAAAATCAGTCTGTGTAGGAGGAAAATTTTTTTAAATAAAAACGATAACCATCTTTCTCACTTCTGTCCCCCATGTTAAAGCTTAACTTGTTGAATTAGGGCTTAGTTGATAAAGCCTACTGCATGAGTTATTAATGGTAAAGGGGAAGGAGGGCAGGGTCTGAATGTGCTAGACAAAAACTTTGAAAAACACCTGCCTGGCCAGCCTTATATCGGTTTTTACCCATAATCCCACTCTGCTACAGGGCTTCTTAGTTGTTCTGGCAGCAGCTTTGCTTGCCCGAGCTCTGTGTGGGCTGCACCGTGATGGGCACCACTTTGGAGTTAGGAGAGAAGTCGGTGTCGCCACGCCCGGAAATTTGCCTCTGTGATACGATGCGGTAGATCGCTGAAAAAAGACGAATGGGGGGAAAATATATATGACACTGCGACTCAATAGACAGAAGGAAAAAAAAGGTAATGAAAGAATCACAAAACATACAGAGCATCTTTTATAAATTATGAAGCTTATAACAGACAAAAATGTACTCATTTGACCTGGGGAGAAAGATTTATCTCAAGTCTGTGACTTGGAATCTGCTGCCACCTACAGGCAGAAATATCCCTCCCCAGTTCTTTCCTGGACGACCAGGACATTTTAAAACATCTTAGTAAATAAATTCGTAGTTGAAATCTAACTTGTGTTAGTCTGAACTGAAACATAATTCCAAGTTACTAATTATCTTATTTATTACTTAATGGGAAGGGGAAAAAAACAAAACAAAAAAACCCACTTTTATCATATTTATTAGAGCTCCTGTCACAAGTGAGAGAAATTACAACTTTATTCTCTTGTGAATTACTATAAAAGGAAAATAATCCAAACACTTCATGGTGTGTAGTGTACAGGTGATCTGGATGATGGACTGGACTGGCCAAGATTCCAGATTTTAATCAAATCATATTTGAACAACAACAACAACAAGGTTTAAATGATTCCCAAATTAGGACATTTCAATGCTTCTTTTAAACACGTTTTTTGGGAAAGAAACTAACAGTGTGCTACAGAAACGCTCACTGTTATAAAAGCCAACAGAGACCGAAATCACCAATACTGGAGTTCTGCAGTTTAGTTTTAAAATCATTACCCTCACAAAGGAAGCACTAGAACAGAAAGTTATGTTTAGATTTCTATGAAATTTCTCCCAGTTTCAAAAAGGAAAACTCCATTTTATTTAGAAGATGCTCAGATTAAACTCTGGACGTTTTTTTAAAAGGATTCTTTAACATTGTGAGATCGGATGCTTTTATGACACTGCTTGGTTTGGTGGAGGTTTGTGCAAATAAACAAATGGTTTGTTTTAATCCATTCATTCATATTCTGAACCGCTTAGTCCTAATTAGGGTTGCGGGGAGGCTGGGCAAGGACGGGGTACACCATGGACAGCCAGGCCATCGCAGGGCAGACACTCACAACTATTCTCACACACCTAAGGGAGATTTGGAACAGCCAATTAGCCTACTGTGCATGTTTTTGGACAGTGGAAGGAAACTGGAGTACCTGGAGGAAACCCACGCAAACACGGGGAGAAGATGAAACTTCCACACAGAAACACCCAGGCTGGGAATCGAACCCAAGCCTTCTTGCTGTGAAGCGAACGTGCTAACCATTACACCACCGCGCCACCTGCTGGTTTATATTAAAGCCTACAAAAATATTTGTACTTCTGTTTTTCCTTACGACAGGTGGCCCAACACATTAGTTAAGCACTGTATATCTTCATGTGATTTCTGACATTTATATGAAATTACATTAATGTGAATTTATTAATACTAAAAAAAAAATTGATTCAAGAACCAGCTGATGAATTATCACTACTGATTATTTATTTATATACTTACTATCTAATAAACTAAATCTGCGTGCACCCTTGTCATTTTTGCATTGAATGTTTTACATGTAGAATTAATTGGGGGGGGGGACTGTGGGAAGCCTGACTTGTTAGGGAGTAAAATCAAGGGGATTTATTATGTGTTGAATTGAAAATATTTTATTTCTAATATTCTGAATTCGTAATGTACTTGTCTGTTTTAGGGACAATCACCAGAACATGATGTAGCATGTAACATCACCTCCAGCTGCACAAATAAGTTCTCTTGAATTTCTGCCTTAAAAACTACAACAAAAGCAAACAATCCTCCTCATCGCCAAAGTTCCAGTAACCTGTACTGCTCATAACAATAACAATAATAGAAAACAACTTGGGTTAATTAGCTTGCTAACTAGTACAGGTTAGTGTGTTCCAGTTACAGTAGGCGTGGCACATGAACTGCCCACACGTTTTACCTTACAAATGTGGGTGCTGTTATTATATTTTAAAAATGTCAAGTGTGAAATCAGCCTCAGGTCTGAAACATGGAAATCTATCCATCCATCTTTAATGCCCCATCCTGTTTTGGTCTGGTCACAATCGGACTCACCTGTGAGGATGGTTTGGAAGGCGAGCTCAACATTAGAAGAATCTAAAGCAGAGGTCTCGAGGAAGGAAAGGCCATGTTTCTCTGAAAGGCAGAACACACACAGCAGACTGAAGTCATGAGGAGTTCAGCAGATGGCAAATGCTGCTACATCCTAAACACCTAAACTCGTTTAAGAGACAAATTTGCCTTTAAAAAAAAATAAATAAATACTGATGGTGTGTGTTGCCGAAGGGCATCATTTTATCTGCTTTATTTCTTCATACACCATTATAAAAAAAATAATAATGATGATAAAAAATTAAAAATAATTTTCATATAGATATTTTATTAATCCCAGAGGGCTTTATTGTCATTTGATTGACACATTTATCCAAAGCAAATTGCATTCATCTTGTGTGCACACGCACATATAAATACATGTTGACCCCCGCCCCCACCATCATCCAATTGTGATGAAAATACAATTAACACGGCAAATATCTACAGCTGTATACACAATGCACCTGTACATATTTAATGAATTAATAATAAAAATAAAGAATTATAAATAAGCACCTAAACAGACAGAATGCTGATACAACAACACAGGTTTTCGGCACTGATGTGCTACACCATGTCAAACACTGTCTAAGGTAAGAAACCACTTCCATACATCATCTTCAGGTTGCATTACTGGTGGGCAGAATTTTAAAACAACTCTACATTCGTAACTGGTGGCGCAGACACTGTGTGAACTGACCTGCAAAGGCCTTGGCCTCATCCGTCGGCACGGCGCGTAGGTGGCGCAGGTCGCTCTTGTTGCCCACCAGCATGATGACGATGTTACTGTCGGCATGGTCCTGCAGCTCCTTCAGCCAGCGCTCGGCATTTTCATACGTCAAGTGCTTGGCAATGTCGTATACCAGAAGCGCCCCGACGGCTCCACGGTAGTACCTGTAAACACGACAGTGTACATATCTTAATATCTGTCTTCTTTTTATATTAAGAAAATAAATATTTTTGTTTTATACATACATACATACATACATACATACATACACACCCCCACGCCGGGGGCGGGGGGGAGGCACAGGTTTTTTTTTTTTATTATTGATAAATTAATATGAATTTATTCTTTAAATTCCTGCAATAATAAAAGCTAATAGTTTTTGCCATCACAGTGCAGCCGGAAGCAAAGCTCAACAAACAAATGAGGTCAACGATGTATTCAAACTAGCATTGCTGGTGACCATAACGTAACGAGGGGGAAAAAGAAAAAAAAAAAAAAAAAAAACCTCCACAGCCGTATGGTTGAAGGAAACAATGAGCGAAGGCTCATGATACCAGTTATGCAGAATTTTTAATCGTGTCACTGTTAACGCTAATTTCAGATTTTCGCAATCCTGCTCCAAAAATACCTCATCCGCACCTCAAGTTTATTAGACTGCTGCAGATTAGAGAATATCTTGAAGTATATTATTCCACTTATACCAGAGGAGCACACAGATGAATAATATATTTTTTTAAATTACAAAAAAATAAAAACCTCTCTTCTATCCACTTATTGTAATCTCCACAAAAACACAGTTTATTAAACATCATTTCTGAACATTTCTTTTTACTCTGTGATTTTTGGGGGGGGGAGTGATGGGCAAGAGGATGCGGAGGTTGGTGTGAGACAAGAGGATGCGGAGGGCAGGGATGGATGGAAACAGATGAATCGCTGTGGCGACCCCGGAGGGGTGAAGCGAAAAGAAAAGTAGTAGTACTCTAATCTTAATATTTACGATATAAAAATTGCAGAAAAAAAAAGCACAATTCTGGAAGAACAAAATTGCAAAAAAAAAAAAAAAATCTTACATACACACACACATTTTATATTTATATAT
>JAQNCB010000004.1:2031495-2042108 GCA_030068295.1 Euristhmus nudiceps | reverse complement strand
GTTTGGCCATGTACAGAGGAGGGATAGTGAATATATTGGTAGAAAGATGCTGAGGTTGGAACTGCCAGGCAAGAGGCTTAGATGCCCTGAAAGAGGACATGAAGTTAGTTGGTGTGAGACAAGAGGATGTGGAGGACAAGGACGGATGGAGGCAGCTGGTTCGCTGTGGCGACCCCTGAGGGGACAAGCCGAAAGAAAAGTAGTAGTAGAAAATAAATGAATGATCATGCTTAAATCAGGGATTATTCAGCAATATCCACCTCGCCTTGAGTGAATAAATTTGATTGTCTGGTCCTTGTGGTATAAGTAGTAGGCAAGTTATGTTGGAGGAATGTAAGTCTGGGCATGCTGATGAATCAGGGCAAGAGATCCAGTAGAAGATCCCCTGAAGTATATGGCACACAGGTACAATTCTTATGAGTCATGTAAAAAAAAATTTAATTGCATACCTCACTCCAGTCACTACCTACATTTTATATTATATTCATTATAGTTACTGCATATTACATTTTATGACCAAAATGATGCAGTATGTGGTTGTTCCTCATACATCACCAATTTAAACATTTAAAATTATAACTTCCCCTCACTTTAAGAGTTTGAAATCAACTCCAGCATGACAACGCCCCTGTGCACAAAGCTAGCATGATGAAGACAGGATGTATTACATTTTCCAAAAAAATCAGAAGATATTGAGGTTATAATGCTATAATATCTTATATTATATAAGAGGTTATATTGAGGTTAGAAGACTGGTCGTATGTATCTCTCTGTGACAGCAAAAACACAAACTAATGGACAGATTTCCATGAAATTCTTAAATAAATATAGGTCTTGGACCAATGAAGGACTGATAAAATTTTGGGTGTGATCCAGATCCAGGACGCTTTTGAAGGAGTTAACGTTGCATGTTTGGACAAACAGGTGGAAATTACCCAGAATGTGCCAGAAGAAAAAAAAATACAGAGCTGAAAAAATAGTTGCACAATAGGCCACAAGAGGGCACCGTAATTCTACATCATAGATTACAATACCTTGGTGGAGGTCTACACTCTCCGAGTGCATGTCAAGTTGTTTAAATCAAAATATTTTCCAAGTAGTCTATCATGTTACTGTTTTTGCTGGTGTCAATCTTGCAATAATTATTCAACTTCTCTGATATTAATGATGCAATATCAATAATTATTTGATGGCTTTCCACCAATCAGAAACAAGAAAATATTTTGAATGCATAATAATGTCAATTATTCAGAGTTTGGGAGGCAAACATTTTCCACCTCCCAATGTCAGGTTAATGCTTGAATCAGAATCATCATCATCATCATCATCATCCTCCGCTTGATCCAAGGTCGGGTCACAGGGGCGGCAGCCTAAACAGTGAGGTGAAGATGTCCCTCTCCCCAGCCATATCCTGCAATTCCAGGGTGGATGACAGAGTTCTTCACAGTCATTGATTCAGAAATTCTGGAAGTTTAATAGCATTTCACACACCCCCAGAAGAAAAAAAAAAAAAAAAGTTAAATGGCCTTCATGGTTGTCAAGAGTAAATATTGCTTTTTTAAAACTTGGAATTTCTAATGATGCCACAATGGTGAGCAGGTGCCTGCTGTCATGCTTTTAAAGTGTATAAATAAAAATAAAATGTATTTTTATTAAAATATCTTTTTATTATGTTACCATATAGTAAGTGTTATTCAGCCCAGGCTCGCTGAATAGTCACCCTGAAAGTTCATTCACTAATATTCATCTCACCAGAAAATTATTAAACAAAAATCTGACTGTAATCTGAAATATTTTAAAATCAACACGGAATTTTCTGATGGGACTGACATAATAAACAAGAGGACTCAAAGATTTTATCATTATGATAATCAGTTTAATAACAATTAATGCTTACAGTTCGCTGTCTACAAAATAATGATACAACAGCATTAAAAGAAAACTTGCATCCTTCTTACACTTAGGACTTAAAATCTGTGTGAAGATTAAAAGTCGTGAAATGTAGTTTGCCATTTTAACTGTCGCCTGACAGTCAATGTAATGTAAAATAATGTCAGCACATCACATTATTTGAAATTAATCTTTGAGGATGATGATTAAAGACAATTGCTACATGCTGACATTATTTTATAAATAAAATCCTTTTCACAAAGCTAAGAAATGCTTTAAAAAAAATGCTTGCGTGTATGTGAAACAGGATGGGGGTGGGACAAAAGAAAGCAAATTCAGCCTAAAATAAACATGGACAAGAATACTTTCTCGTGATAGTAACACAGTAGTGACACATCACAAAGAAATATGGCAACGTCAGTCATCGATCAGGTGGTTCTTTTGGAGTTATCATTGGACAGACGGCACCGCGTCCCTCTGGACTCCTCCTGTATGTTCAGCCATGTCGTCATTCTTATACATTTTTACAGCAGGGTTTCTTCTCATCCTGAGGTTCAGTAGGTGCAGAGTTGCTCTTGGACAGCGATACGGCCCCGACTGAGCCACGGTGCACCTCTTTGTTGCTTACTTTCTTGTGGATTTCTGGAAAACAGATGATAGACAGATATATTAGCCTCACAATTTACCAGAAAGTCTGCCACTTCAATTCTTTGTCATATTATGTCACATTTTAAACTTCTTTATCCTTTATTAGGGTCATGGGGGGACAAGCCTATCTCAGCCAAAGTCAGGGTACACCCTGAACAGCTCACCACCCTCACCAGTTAATCACCTGACCAACATACACACATAATCAATCACACGGAGGGGCGATCTGGAATACCAATTAGACTAACATGCATGTCTTCGGAATGGGGAAGGAACCTGAAGTACCCAGAGGAAACCCAGGCAAGCACAAACTTCACCTGGGCCTGGGAGTCAAACCCAGGACATTCTTGCTGGAGAAAGTTAACAAGGAAGGAAAATACGTTAAATAGGAGATGTAGTGTTGGCAGTATATGGTACCTGTAAGGACATCGTTGAAAGCCGCCTCGACATTTGTTGACTCCAGCGCAGACGTTTCCATAAACAGCAATCCGTTCTTTTCTGGTTATATACATAAAAGTGAAAAGATATACTGTACTTCATATACCAAGTTAAACAGGTCGTATAAAAGGGAAATTGTATGTAAAACAATCTGATGATGAAAATATGCATATTTTCAGTGTAACAGGAGAGTTTGGGAAAATTTCTTTTCAAAACTCTCACTATAACCAAATCAGATGATGTTGATTTTTGAGGCATCAGTTAGCCAAGTAGGTGAAGTTGTGGTACAGTATTATTTTAATCACATGCTACTGTAAACGTCATATTCTAGAAGGTCGTTCGAAACAAAACGTTCTAAGAAGTGCTCTGCTCCTTGGCTCTTGGAGGTGCTGCTAAGCAATCATAGACAACTCAGAGCAGCTGAGAGAAAGTGGAAAAAAAAAAAATCTCAATTTGAATCATATCTAGCTTCCTACCATGCTGTCCTATCCACATTGTCATTTGATGTGACTTCTGTTGAGACAGCCTTCTACAAGAAAAAGTTGGACACTGCCACACAAGACCTACACAAAGTCCACAACATCTTTTCATCCTTACTCAATCCACCTGCCCCATCCTCCCTGACCCTTGAAGACTTTGCCGGCTTCTTTGATGGGAAGATTAAACAAATCCATCAGACATTTACTCCCACCCCTATACTGCACAGCGTAGATTCCACTTCCCTTTCCCTTGCACAATTTTCCAATCTCACAAATGAAGACATCCAGCAAGTCATCTCATCATGCAATCCTACCTCCTGCTTACTGGATCCAATGCCTTCCACAATACTCCAGACTATCTCTCAAGACCTTCTTCCCTTTACATCCACTACCATCAATAACTCAATATCATATGGTCTTGTACAAACAGCGTTTAAAAGAGCCAGGGTTTCTTAAAAAAACCGTCTCTGGATCCATCAGACATCAGCAACCACAGACCAGTATCACTTCTTTCTTTCCTTTCTAAAATTCTATGAATGCACCATTTATAACCAAATGTCTTCCTATCTTTTGCAGACTAACCTCCTTGACCCTCATCAATCTGGCTTCAAATCAGCACATTCCACAGAGACTACACTCTTGGCTGTCACAGAGAAGCTACATGCTTCAAGATCAGCCAAAATGTTATCAGTCCTTATCCTCCTCAACCTTTCAGCAGCATTTGACATGGTCAACCACAAGACTCTCCTGTCCATCCTCAAGAGTCTAAGAATTTGTAGTGTAGCATGATAATGGTTTGCTTCCTACCTGGAAGGTCACTCATATGAGGTTACATGGGAAGGATTCATATCTTCACCATGCCGGCTTTCCACTGGAGTTCCCCAGGGCTCAGTTCTTGGTCCGCTGCTATTCTCTCTTTAAACTTGGTCCATGGGTGATGTCATGCCTTCATATGGGTTCTCATACCACTGCTATGCAGATGACAATCAACTTGTGCTCTCTTTTCCTCCCTCAGAGACTGATGCTTCTGCCTGGACCTCTGCATGTCTGGCAAGTATCTCCTCATGGATGGCAGCTCACCAGCTGAAGCTAATCCCAGCAAGACTGAATTGCTGTTCATCCAAGCTGACTCATCACCACATCAAGATCTTGCAATCTCCTTGCAGCGATCTCTCCTTCAGGCACTGCACAAAGCTTTAGAGTAACCATGGACACCTTCCTGTTCTTCTCTTATCACTAATCTTTCTCGATCATGTCGCTTTCTCCTCTCTATCGTCCAAAGGATTCATCCATTTCTTTCCACTGAGGCCACTCAGATACTTGTTCAATCCCTTGTCATCTCAAGACTAGACTACTGAATCTCACTCCTGGAACGTCTAGCTTAGAGTGACTGATCCAGAATGCAGCTGCACGGCTTGTTTTCAACCTTCCCAAATTTTACCACACTACACCACTACTATGGTCTCTCCAATGGCTTCCTGTAGCTGCTCGCATTAGATTTAAAACACTAATGCTTGTCTACAAAAATGGACCTACACCTTCCTACCTCAAAGTGCTCATCACACCCCACACTACACCACGTTCTCTCAGATCCTCTAGTACTGCCAGACTGGCTCCTCCTACCAAGGGACAAGGGAAAAATGGATCTAAACTTTTGTCTGTTCTGGCTCCAAGGTGGTGGAATGCACTTCCTGTGGTTGTCCAAACAGCTGAGTCACTGGGTATCTTCAAGCGATGGCTGAAAACTTCCATTTTTTTGACAGTACTTAGATAAGCACTACACTTTTTACACACTCACACAAAAAAAAAACAAAATGCACGCACACACAACACCCACTGAGTGAGCTTGACTGATGGTATACTTAGTCTGTGTTCTAACAAATCAGTATATATTCACTGATATTGACTTGAAAGCACTTTTGTAAGTCATTCTGGATAAAAGTGTCTGCTAAATGCTGTAAATGTAAATTATTTTCTAGATATAAGCACCTGCAAAATCCTTTGCATCCTCAGTTGGGACACCTCGTATTGATTCCAAGTCTGACTTGTTACCAACCAGCATGACCACAATTTGGGAATCGGCATGGTCGTAAAGCTCTTTCAGCCAGCGTTCGGCACTATGGTAGGTCAAGTGCTTTGAAATGTCATAAACCAGCAGCGCTCCAACAGCACCCCTGTAATACCTGCAGCAAAGGAACAGCAGGAAGTCAAGAAATCGATTAGAGAACTGTTTCTCAAACTCCTCGGGTCCTCAGGTGTTCTCTGAATGGTCATATTGTTGTTCTGTCTCCTTCCCCCATCCTAACCCTATACCAGTAGTCATGCTGACTGTCTGCTTTTAAGTCTGTCAGCAACTGGGACAGTGTAATAACATTACGTCTCTAAGGTCCAGTGTGACAAATATGAGAAAATTTACATTTTTTAATTAAAAAGATAAAGTTTTATTTTCTCCAAGAACTTTCATTTTTTTTCAATGTAATGTTTAATGGTAGATGTTTTCTAACTGGGTTTCAAGTCATGAAGAGGATGAGATTGGTGTAATCAAAGAAAACAAGAAGGAAAAAAAAAAAACTTAAGAGAAACAAGGATTCTCAAGTAGCACAAGGACCAAACCATTCTTCTTCTCATTAAGCTTTTATTTATTTCTTTTTTTGGAGGTGGGTCCCCTGTTTTTCTCCTCTTCATTTAGTCGTAACCAATTGTTCCCCATCGAGTATTGCCTTCCTATCACATTCAACCATCACCAACCAGGAAGGGGAGTAAGCAAGCACATACTTCCTCACGTATAATGCTGGCACCCACATCTTTACAAACCGCTCCGCATGCACGTTTGGAGGCAGCCGAACACCTTTGGAGGAAAAGTGCTATTCGCCTCCTTTATATGAATGGGCTCACAGATACTTATCCCTGGCTAGTGAATGCTATAAGCTACAGGGAGGCACTTACAGTGATTATAGCTTACCACTAAGCTACCATGCTGCCTATAACAAAGTAATGAGCAAAAAAAAAAAAAAAAAAAAGAAGAATAATGGATGCTCGTTTTATATGAAGGACATGTATAACGTCTGCCTTGAGAAAGTTAGAGTGTAGCTTCTACCCTAGTATTCACAGTCCTAGATTACAGGTTGTCATGTGACCATGAAGACTAGCTTCTGTGATGAGAATTGAAAAAAAAAAAAAAAACCTGACAAAATAACACGGTTATGGAGATGTTTAGACATTTATGAGGAAGTACTATTCCCGACACATGATACTGCCCTTTGTCATGAGGACTGACTGTTCACTTGTCAAGCACTAAAATCATCTTCCAGTGCATATTTGGGCATCATACATCATACAGTAGGATTACTTACGCTGAGGTGATAGCACGATACCGCTCCAGTCCGGCGGTGTCCCAAATCTGGGCTTTAATAGTCAGGCCATTGAGCTCTATAGTCCTGGTACTGAACTCCACACCAATCGTGGTCCTGCTGTCATGGTTGAACTCGTTCTTAGTAAAGCGTGAAAGCAAGTTGCTCTTGCCGACGCCCGATTCCCCGATGAGTACCACTGGGGAAATAAACACAGGTGATGATACATAAAGCGACGACAATGGGAAGCGTTACAGGTTCAGACCTGTACTCTGGTCAGAAAGGTATTTTAGGTTGGTTTGGACTCAGTCGGGGGGTTAATCTGAAGATGGATTAAAAATGTTGAGCATACTTTTTGAAATACCTGTTATTATCCACTCCCTGGATCGAGTTAAAGGTTTCATCATTTATAAGAACACACTCGGTAAGCTATCAGTAATGCACATGCAATACAGCCTAATTCATGACCAAAGAGGAATTAGGAAATTGTACTGAGATAAAAAACAAAATAATAAACAGGCTGTGCTTCTTACACTCATGCAATTTCAGGATTTTTTTTTTTTCCCCAGAAAAAAAAAAAAAAAAAAAAACATTGTTTCCCTTCATATAGTTCAACTTCTCAACTTGACATTACAAGATAAAGACAGATATTTTCAAGCCCATGAGTCTATAGTAGTGTAGGAATCCAGAACTATAACAACCGTAATATTTTTTCGTCTTCATTTTCTAAGCCTCGTCATCTTAATTAGGGTCACGGGGAGGCGCACATCTCAGCTGACTCTGAGTGAAGGCAGGGTACATCCTGAACAGCTCACCATTGGAGGGCCATCACACATGCGACCATTCATACTCACACCTAGGGGTAATTTGGAAAAGCCAAAATCAGCATGTTTTTTGGAATGTGTGAGGAAACTGGAATACCCGGAGCAAACCCATGGAGGTACCAAGAGAACATGCAAACTCCACACAGAAACATCCCAAGCCCAGAACCTACTTCCTGTGCTCACCACTGCAGCATTGTGCCACATGTTTTTATTTGAAACAAAAGATAATTCAACAGAAATCTTGCACTTTATCGTAGCTCGCTCAGTTCTCCCTTATTCAGATACCTGTCACGTTTAAACATACCAGTTGCCATGGCAAATCATGTGTGTGACCTTGAAACATTTTACAAAGCTTATGTGTTTGAAAAAAAAAAAAAAAAAAAGACTCCTGTGTTGGACAAAAATGTGTCAAACTGGCTTCATGAAGGAACAGTTGCATATCTTGTGTGCAGCCACACAAACATGTAGGTATTCGTCTCAAACCCATTTGATGCACTGTGTAAAAGGACCGGACAGGTCACCGTATAACACCAATATCTCAAAACAGTATTGAAAAGCTAATATGAAAGGATATCAGGTATAGACATCTCAACAATTTCGTTTGGAGCGAGAGTGAGTTTTTTTTTTCCTGAATATATTTCTGTGAGGGAGAAAATGAGTCTCATCCTTCACACTGGCATTTAGAGAATGTTCATGTTTTCATGTCAAACACAACAGCATGTCACCGAGACGCTGTTTGTTCAGTAGATGAATCCCAAAGTGCTTCATGACTGCAGCTTTTTATCTCATTTCATGTCAATTTTCAAAGTTCTTTCTTTTTTTTTTTTTTACAGCGTTCGACAGAGACAGCCTTCTGCTTCTATTCAAAGTCAAGAAAATACTCTGAACTAACAGGACAAAAGCATTTGATAGTCATTTGAATACTACTACAAATAATAATAATCAAAGTGTACCTTTAAAGACAAAGTTGTAGGCCTCGTCTGATCCCATTCTCAGGTCTCACATTAGTTCCTCTGTTTTAAACTCTGGAGAAAATGCATGAGTCAGGATCCAGACACGTCAGGAGGGAAGACAAAACACAGATGACACTTTACAAGGCACTGACAGGTGTGGAGACAAGAACCAAACAAAGAACAAACTAGGAACGCTTCAGCTGTCCGTGTGTTTAGGTGTGAAGTTTTACCTGCCAGGACGAGGAAGTAGTCGTGATGTTTGACTTGGCATTTCCGCTGATAAGTACAACTCAGGGGGTTGGTAATAGGGTGTGACTGAATTGTAAAGCAGGTTGAACGAGTAAGACGAACACAGGTGCAGTCACATGAAACTGCGCTTACTGTTGCACCTGCTCAGCCAATCATGACACACTCTCATACCTACATCAGTACCACCCACTTTTTCAGAAAGAGCCAATCCCCAAACTGGGGAAGGAATCCATTGCCTTCAGCTCAAGAGGTGTTCGTTTACATAACAAGAACAAGTGTGCTCTTCTGGATTAAAGTGTGTGTGTGGAAGAGGATCACTGTAGAGGTCATGTGGGACATAGCTTCTCTTCTAATGCATGCTGTTGAAACGGTCGATATTTCTCTTTAGATTCATGGAAAACTTTGTATAGCCAGAACAAAATGGTTTCCACATTAAAACAACACATTTTCGGATTTTATAACAAATTATGTAAGTATGATGTGTTTCCAGCAACCATACTGTATGTACCGTCATATGTGTGAGTTATCACCACAAAATGAGTCTAAGGCACCAAAATGAGGTTTTGATTTATGCATATACAGTGCACAGCGATAATGAGTACACCCTCTTTCAAAAGTTACATTTCACACAATATGTCAAGGAACACACAAATATATTTCCAAAATGTGCACAGACCAAGTTTAAGACAGGGTCTGTTGTGCTTTTGAACTTAAAAAAAAAAAAAAGTTTAAATAATATTACTTAATTTTTTTTTCAGTTTTAGTAAAATTAGTGTGATGCAGAAATGAGTACACCCCACTGAAGTTCTCTGAGTAAAGCAACTTTTTAGGCTCCCAATATGGACCTGAACAATCAACTACAGGTGAGTCTAATTAGTCGTTACAACCCTGTTCCTCTTCAGAAAGGCAGCAGTGGCCTTAGATGTATGTTTCGGGTCATTGTGTTGAAAAATGGCAGGACAACCAATGGCACGAAGTGATGGAAGCATCTTGGCTTTCAATATAGAGCAATGCATTACAGAATTAATGATGCCATCAAAGAAATGTAGTTCTCCAACACCAGCAGCACTCATGCAACCCCACAAAAGGAGATCCCCCCCTCCATGTTTCACTGTGGGCACTATGCACTTTTCCATGCACTCCTCACCCTTTTGACTCCAGACCGTTTTTAAGCCATCAGTTCCAAAAATACTGAGTTTGGTCTCATCACTCCAGAGTGTTAATTAGGCAGTTGGCTACAAAAGGCTGTCATCTAAAGCAAACCACCCCTTCCCATTCCCCGCTGTCAGCAATGGCAATCTTACGGCCAGGAAATGCCTCTGGATCTGAGAAAAAAAATATTAATTTACACAAGAGAGGAAACGGCTATAAGAAGATCAGCAAAGCCTTGCTTATCAGCAAGAATACGGTCGCAAAAATGATCCAACGATTCAAGAGAGATGGAACTGCAGCCATAGTTCAGACACGTACAGGTCGTCCAAGAACATTAACACCCAGGCAGGAGCGTCTTGTGATGAGAAAGGTTGAGGAAGATTGCCATTTAAGTGCCTAACAGTTATCTAATGAAATAGAAATTGAAACTGGAGAGATTGTGTCACGTGACACAATACGCCGGACAGTGCATGGGTGTCGTTCCCGAAGGAAGCCTCTCCTAAAGCCCAGTCACAAAAAAGTCCGCCTAGAGTTTGCCAAGGCCCATGCTGAGAAAGATGAAGACTACTGGGACTCTATTCTCTGGAGTGATGAGACCAAAATCAATGTTTTTGGAACTGATGGCTTCAA
>JAQNCB010000004.1:2000325-2012202 GCA_030068295.1 Euristhmus nudiceps | reverse complement strand
CTTTTTTTCCCCCCCCCCCCCCCTTCTTTCAGGGAACAAGCAAAGAAAAAAAAAAAAAAAAAAACCCTCTGACTGATTTCATTTTCACTTCTGCGGCTCATCCTGTGAATTGTGTAATATGTGTACGGCCCTCACGTGAAAACCCTTCACCCTTTGCTGAAATGTAATAAACCTTCCTCCACTCACTGAGGATGCTTGGTATCTGAGAGACAGTCGGCAAAGGCCCGCTGCCCTGCGATGCGCCCAGGTTACCAGCTGGACTGGTGCTGGGCGTGGCCGAGGTGCCGCTGCTGACCTGCGATGTGCCAGAGCTGGACGAAGCAGGTGTGGAACCTCCGCCTGTGGCCCTGTGCAGAGATCACAAACATAAACGACATTCATATGAATCAAAGAATGTCTGTGCCTTCCCCATCGGTTGTTCCATACATCTATCCATCACAAAACGTTTACACTGTCGGCATGTGCACGTGGTGATTCGAATATTATTCAGGGAGCATCATTAAAATCTTACTTCTGTGCAGTTTTGATGACCAGGTGAACAGTGAGCCCATCCTTGATGCCGTGCTGAGTGAGTGTGTCGCCGTCTTTCAGGATTTTCCCAGCAAAGATCAACACTAACTGGTCCTGCTTCGCTTTGAACCTTTTGGAGATTTCCTCTTTGAACTACAGATGAGATTTTTTTTAGAGGAATTATTTATAAAATGCATTTCAAATATTTATCCAATGCATTGTGTATTAGTCAGCTCCGCTGTCTTAAAAGATAAAATGTATGTATCGCTACTGAATTAACCCCAAGAATTGCTTTTATAGAATCTTGTAGTAGAGAATCTCCATCAACTCCACAACTTTTATCTAAAAAGGGCTGCAGAACTCAAACTACTCCTCTGATCAGATCTGTCCAAATTTCCTAAGTAATACAGACCCACTATATTTATTTTAGTTGGTAGAACGTTATAAATTAATACAATGGTGGGGAATTCTGTAGGAATATAAACAACAGGCCAATGTGATGAAGCAAGGGAACTATTACCACCCTGAGTTGAGTGTTTCTAGAAACAACACCATGATGCATTTTATTAATCCCATGTGTTATAACTCCTGTTTATTACTTTCATTAGAGCAGCTATAGGTTTTTCTCCTCTCAAATTGTGTACTCCTCTTACCTGAAGTGGCAGTACACCTAAACTTACAGCTTTACCTCTGATTGTTGCAAATAGCTGACACTGGAGACTCCTTAGATAGCTGTTTCTCCTCAAAGACATCAGCACCTCAGCAATTCACTATTTCTTAATAATATATCTATTATCAGTCATTAGGCTTAGGTGATAAGGTGCAGTCAATGAACAAGTTATAACTGAGCTCTTACTATAGAAACTAGCATTAATAATAACAAATCACAATTTGGAATTGAGTTATTGTCAAAACTGACATTATAGAAAATTAATTAACACCGTGCACCCACTCACACCTGAGCATACTGTGACTGCTTTCTATTTTTCACTGCAAATATTCTGGATGTTTCAATAACCACAAAGGGAAAAGAAAATCTTCTGAACATCATTAAAACCGTGATACTGTTGACGGTTATCATACCGTGATTATTGATATCGCTCCATCCGTGAGCTCTGACGCAATGCTGATTTGTAAGATATTATTTTTAATAAAATGTAAATATTCATGGGTGAAAAAAACAAAAATCAGTGATAGCAGACCAAATAGATTTAAAATGTTAACCCTCTGGCTTTCTTTCAAATAAAATTGAAAAATATATGAAATAAATCGTAAAAAAAGATACATAAATAAATAATTAATCGGGATAAACCCTGAAAGCGAGAACCTTCTCTAAGCCAGCTAGCTAATGCTAACTACCCATTTAGCTTCATTAGCCAATTACAGATACACCATCATTACACAATTAGACTAAACACAAACAGAAAGCGGAGTTAAATATTATATTATAGTCTCACTTTAAAAATATTTTAGTTGTTTACCATTTAACAACCTTAAAATGTCAGCCTAGCTACGTTGCTAATACACAAGGGTAAATCCCGAACCGCTCCCTACTCCCTATATGGAAGTGCACTACTTTACGCTTTAATACACAACTGTCAGCCGAGCTAGTGCACGAGGGAGTTAATATGAGGATATTTGGAATTTGCCCGAAAGAATATTCCCGTTGGCCGCCGCCATAGCCGGTAACGATTCGAGCCAAACTCACAGCGTCATCCCTAATTTATAATGCATTTTTAAAAATCAGTTTTACAATAATAACAATCAACACTTGTGTATTCTGTGAGATAAAAAGTCTTTTATAAAATCCTACAAGACTAATATATACTTGAATACAGGCATGATTGTGTTTGGACTTCCGAAAATACCGTTCTGAATTTATTGTCGTCGTAAACTAGCCACCTAGCTAACTAGCTAGCATTTCAGCTAAAGCGGCCATTCACGGGAGGGCAGCCGAAAAATACCGCTGATTATTCCGGGTGTAGTCCAACATACCTGTGCCACTGACGCATCTTCCGAGATCGCTATTTCCTCCTTATCTTTCGGTGTTTTGACAGTGACCATGATTATGGTCCCGCTAGTGGCGGCATTTTCCTCGGCGTTCCTGTCCACAGCAGGATCTGTGCCACTGTTCTCCGCCATTTTTTTTACTCCTCTCTTACTTCATTACATCACCAACCCGACAGGAATCGGAAAAGGACTGCGAGACGTTTGCGTTTAACGACTGTTAATGTAACAGCGCCCCCATGCGGTCCGGCGCATACATTCGTCCTAATTCAATGAAATTGAACGGGGTGACCCAAATAATCTCCCACATTTCAAGAATTCAATGATTCAAGGATTTTATTGTCACTACCAAGATAATTACATGAAGCAATTACTGACAGTGAAATGATTAAGTCTCTAGTACCCAAAAACAGTGCAAAGGACACACAATTGCAATCAAGAACACACAGTTGCAATTCAAAAATACCTAATAAAAATAAAAGGAATATAGTGTAAAAATTTGATTGATTAATTAATTAATTAATTAATTCATTCATTCATTCATTCATTCATTCATTCATTCATTCATTTTCTGAACCGCTTAATCCTAATTAAGGTCACGGGGAGGCTAGCGCCCATCTCAGCCAACTCTGGGCGAGGGCAGAGTATGCTCTGCACAGCTCGCCAAGCCATCACAGGGCAGAAAGTCAGCAACGGTGCTTTTACATGCCTCTCACCATAGAGAGTGGTCTTCCAGCTGTTCATTATAAGTGCAATTGACTTCCAGCCTCTTCCAACTTTTTTGAGATTTGTTAACAGCATGGAATTTAAAATCAACATATTTTCCCTTAAAATGATGCATTTTCTCAGTTTAAATTTTTGACCTGTCATCTATGTTCTATTCTGAATAAAATTGAAAATTTCAACTTCCACATCATTGCATTCAGTTTTTATTCACAATTTGTATAGTGTCCCACCTTTTTTGGAATCCGGTTTGTAACAGTGTCTCTCACTCTGTGGAGTTAAAGAGATCCGAACCTATACAACACAGTGCAAAGTAGAACAAACTAAATTGAAAATTTGGTTTATATTAACAGTACATGAGATTAACTGTGACAGAGACAGGTCAGGTGAGCTTTGCACTTCAAGCCAAGTCAGGTGCTTTGACAAGTGAAAACAGAGTCTGTTTAGGCTACTCATTCATTTAGGAAACCAAAGTAAGGTGTTGTACTATATGCAGTGGGGCAAAAACATATTTAGTCAGCCACCAATTGTGCAAGTTCTCCCACTTAAAAGATGAGAGAGGTCTCCAATTAGCATCATAGATATACCTGAAATATGAGAGACAAAATGAGAAAAGAAATCCAGAAAATCACTCTGTCTGATTTTTATAGAATTTATTTGCAAATTATGATGGAAAATAAGTATTTGGTTAATAACAAAAGTTCATCTCAATACTTTGTTATATACCCTTTGTTGGCAATGACAGAAGTCAAATGTTTTCTGTAAATGTTTTCTTCACAAGGTTGTCACACACTGTTGCTGGTATTTTGATCCATTCCTCCATGCAGACCTTCTCTAGAGCAGTGATGTTTTGCGGATGTCGCTGGGCAACACAGACTTTCTTTCCTTGATTTCCTTGAAATGCTTCTTATGAAGCCACTCCTTCGTTGCCCGGGTGGTGCGTTTGGGATCATTGCCATGCTGAAAGACCCAGTGATATTTTTTCTTCCATGTCCTTGCTGATGGAAGGAGGTTTTTACTCAAAATCTCACGATACATGGCCCCATTCATTGTTTTCGTTATACGGATCAGTCGTCCTGGTCCCTTTGCAGAAAAACAGCCCCAAAGCATGATGTTTCCACCACCATGCTTCACAGTAGGTATGTTGTTCTTTGGATGCAACTCTGCATTCTTTCTCCTCCAAACACGACAAGCTAAGGTTTACCAAAAAGGTCTGTTTTGGTTTCATCTGACCATATGACATTCTTCCAGTCCTCCTCTGGATCATCCAAATACTCCTGTTTGTAGGTGACCAATACTTATTTTACAGAGGAATTTACAAAATAATTCATTAGAGGACATGAAGTTAGTTGGTGTGAGACAAGAGGATGCAGAGGACAGGGATGCATGGAAACAGATTATTCGCTGTGGCGACCCCTGAGGGGGGAAGTCGAAACAAAGGTAGTAGTAGAATTCATTAAAAATCCTACAATGTGATTTCCTGAACACCTAAATATCTCATAGTTAAGGTTTACCTATGATTAAAATTACAGGTCTCTCTCTTCTTTTTAAGTGGGAGAACTTGCACAATTGTGCTTGCTACAGCAGCATATATACTAAAATTGGAACTTGCACAATTGGCGGCTGACTAAATACTTTTTTACCCCACTGTACGACGCAAAAACACGAGAAAAACAAACAGTAAGAGGTTTTTGTTTAGTTTTATATTTCAAAGCATGTTTATGATGACGGCATCTGTTGCAAATGTCTGTGACAAACCGTGAGTGTCTGTCATAATGATTTGTTTGGACTTTATTTAAGCTTTATACACTGGAAATAATGTTTTGTTTATGTTTTTTTTAACCCCGAGATCAGATCACACCGTTCCCATATGTGTAAATCCACGGTAGTGGCACCCCACTTGAGTTTGATGGAATCGTTTTGTCTCAAACACTAATAAATCCTGAGGTAAATAAGAAAAAACTTCTATCACACATCCACAGTCTTTCTTACATGTGTGAGTAAAATGCCTGAATAAAAATCTGACCCCAATGATGCAAAAACAATTTTCTGACTAAAAATGTGATAAGATTTTGTCCAGTGTTTCATTTTCATCATGTCAGTCAAAAGCTGTTTCTTTAGGGAAATAAACACTCATATCACATTGTATTCTTCATTATTTAGTCAATGAAAGATTAATCTATGGTGCCCTTTTTTTCAAATCCATCAGAACATTCCCCAACCTGCCGAAATAATGACCCAAAGTCGCATAACGTTCATCACCTATTCAAATGCATGCGTGATGAACATTCACCTCACCAACACACCGTAGAGCACACATGAACTACAACAGTGCAGGCAGTTTTCAATAGCAACAAATGTACCCAAAAATCCCTTGTGTTTTTGTTTTGATTCCCCCGCCAGTTATGGAGAAAAAGTGTTTTCTACCTGCTTGTCTCTTGTCCAATACCTGTGATGAACGTTCACCCCTCTAAAATCCCCTCCAGCGATGCAACCCGACTCCTCAGAACAGAATGCAGTTGAAACTATTTTCCACGAACTGCATGCCACTTAATTAATATATGCAAATAATCAGCTGGTGATGTTGACATTGACAAGACAAGGCATTGTGTCCATCAGGCGTGCTGTAGAGTGCGAACGTGATGGCGTGCATCCTTCATCAAAAACGTTTTTCATCGTTTTCCCACAAATCAAAAGCCATTTCACAAGTCTCTATTGGAAGAAAGTTGAAATCTTTTTCAGGATTGATAGATGGAGTACTCGTCTGAAGTAAAGGGGAACTTTGATATTTTTAACTCCATGAACCGCTGCAGTCGCCACTAACGTGGATATACGTATATAGTATACAGTAATTAACAATTATGTAATTAAAATAATTGTCAGACATTAGCAAGATTTGCCTTTTGTGCAATCTAAAACATGTCACATAAAAAAACATCCAAGTACGACAAATTACTTAAGTAAATGTATTGCATACAGTACATACCCTGTTATTTCACAACTTTTGAATTCATACAAAGTCATTAAGTTTAATAACTAGTTTTGCTTCAAATCTTAATCACACTTTTAATGGCTAATGTTTTAATGGTTTGCAGAATTCCATATAAAGATGCAATGTTCCTTTTATTTCTGGCCAATAAAGACATTCGTTCCATGTATTTAATGATAATATCACTGTATTTTTAAATAAGCCTGTTAATCCTGTTTTACACACTGGCACTTCTTTGAGTGGTTGCTTGTAATTGTAATTGTAATGCTTTCTGAAAATAACAGCAGTAAAATGACTTATTGTTTCTTTTGTGTTGTTTCTTCAGGAAATGTTGAATGAGTTCAAATAGCCAACGATGTGTCAAGTGTGACAGTGGAACTCAATGACATAAAAGGGTAGAGATGTACCGAACAGTAGTTGCTTTTATTTGTGCGTTTGTGTTCACATGTTGGTTGCTTCATATTCTGTTTGATGTGCTGGTTGTACAGGTACTCAGGAATTACAAAATGCAATACACACATGAATGGTCGGGGATGTGAGGGGCAGCATGAGGATGTTATTAGACAGTGCAGGTAGGTTGAAAAAGTTGTATGTGGTCTGAGCTCTTGTCTGCCCTCTAATGACATCCTCTAGGAAAACATAGTACAGAGGCAAATATGTGAACAATGACATTCACAGTGACACGCAAATAAAATAAAAGCAGATTTCCCTTTCAGTGGTGACAGCATGACATTAATAAGCTTTTGTCTCCATCTACAGGCTTGACAGGATAACTACTGAACCTTTTTATTTTCATAGAAAAGTAAATTCCAAACTTTAAAAGTCGATAAATGATGCCATTAGACTTGTATCAATAAATTGATGTAAATGGAACGAGAGTGGGACTTTGAATGGACTCAGGATCCTTAGCGATTAAACACTCTTTGATATAAAGTCAAATGAGTAGGACTGTTTTCATTTAGCCCAAAAACTACTACATTTAATCAATTAATTAGAAGAGCACTCATAGAGAGGCTCAGAGATCTTCACCTAGGACTATAGCAGCTACTATGTGAGGATTCTGTTCGTAGACATCAGCTCCGCTTTCAACACAGTCCAACCACGTAAACAAATTTTACCCTATTTAATAGTGAAAGAGTTAAGTGAAAGGCCGCAAGGTCACTACTGACTCGGGTTGGGACATTACCTCTGAAATCTCGCAAGCTGATTGATCGAGACAAATTTCCTAGCAGAAAAAGAGGCTGGGATCCAAATCCGAGTCAGTAGCAACCCCCCGGCATTTTGCTGAACTTTTTCTATATATTTTTTTACGTTTATTTTTCAATGAATATTTCATGAAAATCCACGATTCACTGAAGCCGCAGAACTTGAAGTATGATATAGCGAGGGATGACTGTATATTACATATTATCAACATCGGCGACCACACCCTTGAGGTGGTGGACAAGTTCACCTACCTCGGGTCGATCATCTCCAGCAACCTCTCCCTAGACGCAGAACTGAACGCCCGTATGGAGAAGCAAGTCTGGGACAACTCTGTGCTAACTACAAACACCAAGATAAGAGTCTACAAGGCCTGCATCCTGAGTGCTCTCCTATATGGCAATGGAGCATGGACCCTCTACTCCTGCCAGGAACGCCAGCTGAACGCCTTCCACCAACGCTGCCTTCGCAGACTACTGGGCATCACCTGGCAGGATCGTGTCTCCAACATCGGCGTCATGGCCAGAGCATCCCCAAAGACTTACTGTACGGGGAGGTGGCTACTGGAACCAGGTTAAAGGGATGCCCAGCTGTCAGGATCAAGGATGTCAGTAAGCGTGACCTTAAGGCTGGAGGCTTCAACCCCTCTGACCTATAATCAGCTCCGTCCACGACCACCACCAGGATGTCATCAGATCAGCAGAGGAGAGAAGAGACACCCAGAGGGGGGAGAAGAGACTCCACAGACAGTGGAGACTGTCGACACCCCCATCACCCTCCGAAAACTTCATCTGCAGTGGCTGTGGCAGGACCTGCAGATCCTGTATCGGCCTCTACAGCCACGCCTGACGCTGCAGCTCCCTGACTGAAGACCCACGGCACAAAAACCCTCAACTCCTCCCATGATCTCTCGAGATCGACGTAGCCAAAGGATATATATATATATATACTATATGTGAACATGTATAGCCTAGTGTAGTCCCCTGAGTTATTTTGTGTACTTTCTTTTATAATTGCTGCTAAACAAAAGAGCAGCTAAACAGATTTTCATTGTTCATGCAACAGTGACAATAAAGATCTCTCATCTTCGTATACTCCTCTATCATGTGAAAATCTGCAACTATAACCTTTTTATACTGTATATCTGAATATACTTACAAATTTACTGGGGTATCCCAGAGTGTTGCTGGTACAGAAGAGAATGGTCCCTCTTCCCTCAAATGCAGTTCTGGTGCCAAATTTAAAACCAGTTCCATCAATTTTGACCAAATCTCTGGCACCACAAAATTGCTGGTCCCAAATGAAAATTATTGGTTTTACTCAATGTAATTAATAATTAAATTAACAATGAATAAATATATTGGCTGAAATGAAATGAAAATTCCCTTGGACCTCAGATACTCTGACCTTTCCCCCACACTCTTACACAAAAATCGCATATATATATAGCCATGTGAAATTATAGAATAAAGTTAGTTATGTAACTAAAGTTTTATTTATTATAAAGTTTATAATATAAATAGATATTCACAATTTGTATAAATGGTTTAAGATGAAGATTTCAGGCTAAGTGGAAGATTAAGATTATGTAACTGTTTAAATGATGCTTTGATGAATTTTATGTGCATTGAATCAGGCTTTTGTGAAAGGTATTAAAATAAGTGAATAAGACAGACTCGGTAATATAGAATATTACTCAGGTCTTCGACTGATGATGCAGAGATTTTGAAGATTGATGCTCATGTTTTGTTAGTGTGTTTCATCCTGCAAAAAATAAAATTATAAAATACTACTTAATTTTGTGTTGTTTTTACTTAATATTTTAGTCTATTCATATAAAATGCCAAAAGTTTTTGGTTTGTAATTTAGAAGATCTCAAATATTTTCTAAAACCTATGTCCTTTTATTATTAGGTAAATGAATACAGTATTATCATGTAGTCAGCTTTATGTGTTCAGTCCATATTACAATGTTAATGATGAACTTGTATATATGCTACTGAAATATTACTTATTGATTATCAATTACTGATAAAGTTATAAATGTGTAATTTTCATGTTTTAATTTATTAACATTTTTTATTTAATTATTTTGAAAAATATTATTTAATTATTTATTTTTAATGTAATAACCTCCAGTCTCTCTTTTGACTAATGTGTGCTTAAACAAGCAGATCGAATACTTTGTGACCCCTCCCATGTCCTGTATTCAGGGTATGAGATGTTACCATCGTGTAAACGCTACAGAACTAAATACTGTAGATTAAATAGATTTAAGAATTCCTTTGTCCCAAGATCAATTATCGCCCTGAATAACCATCTTAAATGAGACAGGGGAAACATCTTGGGGCCTAGTGGTTCTTTTTTATCTGGGTTTATTACTTTTTTTAACTGGCTGCATTAGTATTTATTTATATGTAACGTTGTTCCATGTGGTGTTCATAGGCTCCTGTGCATTATGTACGATGTATGTGTGACTAATTATTATGAAATGTCTTTGTCACTGTATGTCCATTTCTGGGTTTGCTGCATGGAGTCCAAGACAAATTTCCCTAAGGGGACATTAAAGTAAATTCTATTCTATTCTATTCTATTCTATGTAATCCTGCAATTTCATTGTAACAAATACCCCACTCAAAAAATTTAAACCATTTTATTGGTTAAAATATGTTAAATTACAGTTCTTAAAGCTATATTTTAAAGCTGCAAAATCAGTTTTAATACATCTTAAGTAAATTTATGTCACTGAAAGTAAAGTGATTCAAGTTATTACTCCTATCAAATCTTCATTCATTCATTCATTCATTTTCTGAACCGCTTAGTCCTAATTAGGGTCGCGCAGAGGCTGGCACCCATCTCAGCCGATTCTTGGCCAGGGCAGAGTACACCATGGAAAGCTTGCGAGGCCATCACAGGGCAGAAACACACTGACAGCTATGCAGTCTACTCTTGATGAAAGCCTGCAGTGGTTCTTTTACATGCCTCTCACCACCTTTCAAATTTTTTGATAGAAATTTTCAATAAATAAATTAAATAAAAAAAATAAGATTCAAATATCTTTCAATATATAATTTGTGAACCTAATAAGAATATCTTTTGATGAAATAGACTTAAATAACACAAATTTAACAGTTGAATTTTAGGTACTTGTACCATGTATGATTCAAACATTAACTTTCATGATGTTCAGGATTTTTTTTTTCAGCAAGTTTGGCTTTTTATTATTTTAATATTTTTTTAAAAAGCCCCAAAATGTTTAAGAGTCGCCAAAAAAAATCCTGGTGGGACTTTTCAGGAAAATGTGCTATATTAAACATATAAAAAATTATAATTCAGAAATATTTTATTAAATCAATCATTTTACATCCATTATTTAAGCATTAAATACAATTATACAAATGTTATAATGCACAAAAACTGGTAAAATATATCAAGATTATTTTAGGTGTATCAGAAAGAATAAGTCATGTGATGTCAGTAAATTTGGGAAACATTTTGTTTATTTATATATGTAGTGCTTAATATACTACTATGGATTAATGTAATGTATGAATATTAAAGCAATATAAATACTTTCATCTTTCTATTCAAGCCTTAGTTCTCTGACCATCAGTGTAAATCTGTCATGCTTCCAGGATTAAATTCAACAAGAACAACAACAATCACAATTTTTTGGTTAAATATAGAATCCAATGATTAACGAGGGTCTAAAGAAATGTAGACTAATATTTCTATCAGTATAGCACATATATTTAGTTTGTATATTCATTTTAATTTAAATTCCATTATTCTGAGTGGATACAAACCTGTGCTATTTTGTGTGAAATAAAATAAAAGTGCTCCGGGTTAAAGTTATTGGCTTCTTCAACTTTGTTCCTGCGTCTGATTACATGGACAAGGCAGTTGGGAAGACTCTTGGACAAAGAAGCAGCCACCACTTCTAATTTACCGCTCTCTTCATCTATTAGATCCTTTATCTGGTTCCTGTCAAGTGGTTTAGGGTCCGCAGTAAAGGACACCACAATCCTGATTTTATTGCTGCACAAATGGTCAAAATAATTGTTGCATCCATCACTTACATGCCGCCGCTTTCCAAAGAGAAGCTTTGTAAGTTTGCTGTCATCATCTTTAAACACCCGAACTGACCAGGACACCCAGTCATACTTTTCAACAAGGGTATCCAGGATGAGTTTAGTAAACTCGGGATCGACACTGCTTTGCTTCTCCGTCAGCTTCTGGTTTAAATCAATCTTGGCTTGCTCGGCAAATTTGTTGATGCATTCGTCCACTGCCGCCTTCATGCACGTCTCCAAGTCCTCCATTCGGTTTTGCCATTTCTTCACCAAATCCTCTCCAACAGTGCCCTCTTTTAGTGCAGCGTAGCCCATCAGTGCTATGATGCCCATCACAAACACCTTCTTCATGCTAGCACAGAATTCCTCCACT
>JAQNCB010000004.1:1904581-1915004 GCA_030068295.1 Euristhmus nudiceps | reverse complement strand
TTTTATTTCTACACAGAACATTCATACTCCTAAAGTACATGCGCGATAAGACTTTATTATGTTAATTCTTTCAATTGCGAAAGTTTGAATATAGGGTTATGTTTGGCTTTAAGTTAACAGGCATGATGTTGTTCTTCTTTAAATGGCTGTGTTTTGTAAGGAAACAAAAGTTACAATGGACACCCACTACTATAGTATTATTATTGATTAAATGTATGATTGACACTATAAATGCACTTGTGTTGCTGGTGGGTGAAAGTAGAAAGTCAGAACAGCAGCGGAGTGTTTACCTAAAAAAATCTGAATAGTGACTGAAAGTTTTGTGTACTCCCAAAATATAGGATCATATTCATATAATTCAATTTAGGATCAAGAAGAGATAGAAATCTGTCTAATTCCACACTTATACATGTATGCCGTAAAACCCATGCCATCTTTAATCAGCGTGCAATAAAAACATCTACAGGACAGTCTAAAAGGTTGAAATGGGAACAGCCACATCAGGAAGCAACTTCTTGTACCTTCATAACATGTCCTGACACGTCCTTGGTGATAAGCAGTAATTCAAGATCTGATAGTGTATTTAAGGACTCCTTGAGTGTAAACACAATACACACAGGGACAAAGAGCTGGAGGCATGAGAGGTCTTCATGAAATTTTAAAAGTTTACAGTTTAAAAAACATATAGAAACAAAATAGAGATTTAGCAGCATTACTGCATCTATAGGGATAACATTTATTAATACATGCTACATGGGAATGTTCTTATCTGGTCTACTATTTATGAATTAAAACTAATCAAAATGATGATCACAATTTGTCACGGTCACCTGGAGTCATCATTATTATGCTTTTGTCATGCATTATCCATTTACCTTCCAATGTAGTATGCATTAACCCCTGAATGAACATGCTTAAGAGATACTCAGTGACACAGTGCTTAACACGGCTCGAATGCAGAGCTCACCCAACCTGCCATGGCTCTGTCGCGGTTAAAATATGCAAATATAAACTATAAAAACCTTTTAATGACCTTTTAAAAAATGTAGTTTGCTTTTCTTTTTGTTTCCATGTAGTATATACTTTAAACTCAAAAGTGAGTTCAAGAGACCCTGTTGCACAGTTGTTGCACCATTCTTGTTTTAGTGTGCTTTTGGCTTATGTTCCCATGTAGTATATATTACAAGAATTATGCACCTCACATTCAATGGGTGGTGCTTACTTGAAACTCATCAACGTTACGTCTCAGGGATTATTCAGCGACATCCATCCACCTCACCTTCGGTGCATAATTATTCATTAGATTCTGATACTTAATTACTTCAGGATGACCTAACAGACTTTAAAAAATAAACAGTCATTTCCCCCCACCAAGAAATACCAACTAAATGAAAGATAGAACTGAGGTACAAGACATTATGCACCTCCTGTCAAAGAGAAGAGTGATGTTCAAAGAATCTAAGTATCAAATCACACAGCATTCAAAAATCTTCAGCATTAAAAGAAGACACGGTTAGTGACTTAGCAAAATAGTCAGTATTTTTCATGCTAACAATAAAAGATGTTCTGACTGAATTATAAATCTGTCCTGTGTTTGCTCTTCTTAACTATGCCCTGGGGCTTATGAAGAATGAACAAACAGGTAAAAGTTCTTGAACTCCTCAAAGAAGTAAAGCTCGTCCTGAAAACTCTTTGAGTAAGCGATTTCTTTGCATGATGTCTTGACAGCATGGACCACACACTTCGGGTTCTTCTCAAAGACAAGCTCTGCAACCCCTGGAACTGAGACTTTCTTCTGGTCCTGGACCAACAGCTGAATCTGCGCTTTGTCTAGAGGTTCTGGAGAGGCACTGTAGAATATTACAACATTCAGATTCTCATCTGATGAGGGCACCTGAAACCTGCTCTTGCCCGTGGCGCAATGGAAGTCCTTCTTGCTTCTGAAAAAGCTTCTGGGTGGGTTGAAGACACGGACCGACCAGCTCACCCAGTCATACTTCTTTTTTAAGTTCTCAATGATCATGTCAGCCAGCTGTTGGTTGCTTTTGTCCTTTTGGTCCCTCAACAGATGCTTGACATCAATCTCGGCCTGAGTCGGATAGCTGTTGATGCAATCTTCGATGACCGCATTCATTTTTGACTGGACCAACTTCATCTTCTCGCCCCACTCCTGGAGCAGCTGCTCATCGTCATCACTGCCTTTCAGAGCTGTGTGTCCCACCAAAGCAATGAGGCCTATGCAGAACAACTTCTTGAGTCTGGCACAGAAGTCCTCCAGTACCCGCCGACTCTTCTGTTCATAATTGAGAGTGATCTCCAGCACAGACTCTCCTGCAAAGTTATCTCCTGTCACAGCACCGTAAAGTGTGTGTAAGTTTTTGTCTCCACCAGACCTCACAAAGTGTTCTAGGAACTGTTTCTTCTTGGCCTCTCTAAACTTTGGCTTGGCATTGAGAATGTCCATGTACTTGCGGAACTGGTTTGTGATATTCTCTTCCACTGAGAAGTACGTCGCGTCCATACCACTTTTTCTCACTTCATCGTTTATGCGCTGGATCTCTTCAGATATAACTTCCAAACGCTCGCGTACCTTCTGAAACTGCTCCTTCATGTACTCTGCTTCTTTGCTCTCCACATTATCTAGTGCTAACTTTACAATGGGAGCAGCAATGGAGAATACAGGGAACAGATCTCCAGCAATGCTGGCCACCACCTCTGCTCCCTGCTCAAACACATCCATCACAGTTTCCACCACATCCTTCTTGGACGCAACAAGTTTCTGCAGGTTTTCTGCCATTTTTTAAAAAAATGTATCTTTTCAGAAATTAATCTCTGTAAAAAAGAAGGCATAAATGTCTAAAGGTTAAAAATCATTTCTCTGCTAACACACTAAATGTTTAATCACTTGGCAATGAACCAAAACAGAAAATATTTGAAGGTATAGCATTGTAACTGTCTGGTTAATCATAATCATTTTACAAGCTAGAAGGTAGAACTTACATATTCAGCCCCTTGATTGTGCTCTGTTTAGTTTTTTGCTGTTCTTGAGTGGAAAAAGTTGAGATCACTGTCCAAGAGAAATAAAGAAAAAAGTGAGTTAGTCCAGTTATCAGAACAAGAGCTGCGTAGGAAAGTCCCACCCTGTAAGATAATGAGCTAACAATGCACCAGGACATCACGTGGGGTGGAGAAATGACTCTCTACTTGCGATATAACATGACCAAGTGACATATAACACTGTTTTAATCTCATCACTTACCATAAACATCCATTAATATTTACATCACTGACTTGTATAAATGAGCAATGTTTCCTAATTTAATCCATTTTCTACACCAATAATCTATTCAGGGTGCAGATGAGCTGGAGCCAATTATATGAGAATCCTGACCCACCCTTGACAGGTTATATGACTTTATATTAGAGGAATAGAAGAAATACATAAATGCTGACTCTCTCCATCTCCAAAACAGTGCATCTTAAAACATGGATTATCCTCGTGAAATTTAAAAAGAAGTAATAATGATGGACTTTGTGCATGTCTGCTTTATATACTGTAGATTAGCACTTGAAAGATCAGCTGCTGATCATACAAACACATTCAGTATTAAAGTAATGACACTGTCAAAGCTACAAACAAAAAAAGATGTGGTGAAAAAAGAAACAGAAACATGATATCTCCAAAATATTTATAAAGTAGTTAGAATTTAGGTTATTTTTCCATTTTTCATTGTGTGCAAGTGCCACAGTGGGTGGATAAATGGTTAATAAGGTCGTTCAACTCGCTGAGCAGGAGCACATTTTCCAAAGCAACCCTGACAGTTTCTATGGAAACCAGACAAAAGAAAAACGAGGCTGTCAGATGTATGTTGTTGAAACTCATTTCCACTTTACTTGGTGTTTAGATTTTTAAACAGACTTCTCTCCAACCACGGAATTACAATTTTAATGATTTCCATGTCTAATTTATTCCATTAATACATTAACTTGTATTAATGTTTATACTTAATGTATTTAATCCAATTTATCCAAATTTTTGCAGATTAGTTTTGGATTATGATTGTGGTCAATACGTCATGATGGCGGATAGTTCAGGTCAGTAGTGCGAAAACTCTATCTTAGATAGGACTGTACTGATTAAATTATACTTATATTCTATTGAATTCACCCTGATTGAAATTATACATACCGGTACTTGTGAGAAGTAAGAATCTATCAACAACAAAGACGGTGGTATACAGACATCTAAACAAAGGACTTATCACTTCGGTATCCCATCAGAATATAATATCGATATGTGACCTCCACGTAAGTCAATTCAAGACTAAAGCCGATCTAGTATGCTGAAATCTGTTGGATTGCTCCCCACCAGGATTCCCTCATCACCTGTTCCAGTTGTTTTGATCTATCACCTGCAAACACCATTAGCACTGGGTACTAGTAAAAAAAAACGCACAATCATTTTTTTCATGCCTGCTTATATGCAGTACAATATATCACCACCATATTTTCTGCACTATAAGGCGCACCTAAAAGCCTTCAATTTTCTCAAAAGCCGACGGTGCGCCTTATAATCCGGTGTGCCTTATATATGGATCAATATTGATTAATCATGGCTACCATAGTCAGGATGTTAAGGTGGATGCTAAATTCCACCAGGCTGGGCTGGTTAGGATCCATTTGCTAGACCAAGCAGACAGTGATGGGTGAAAACAAAAACATAACTTTATTGAGGGTACTCCAAAAAAACACTGACTGAATTCCAGACGAACAGAAACACTGTGCACAGTCTCCGTGGCACAACCAGACAGGGTAATCATGAAGCGCTAGGACGTAACTTGACCGACATTCAGCAGGCTGATAGGAATACCAAACTCAACGGAAACAGTCTTTTATCCGTGACAGTGTACACACAGTTTAGTCCGTGACAGAACTCAAGCACACAAAGTCTTCTTTCCATGACAGTACATGCACGAATCAGGCAGCTGCGTGCGAATTAGCCACAGCTTATACAGCCAGCTTAACACAGCAAAGGTGGCGGGTGGAGCACGCCACTCAGCTTTGTGGATGCATGACGCAACACCATCCACTACCGTATTCATTGAAGGTGCAGCTTATACTCCGGTGCGCTTTATAATGCAGTGCGCTCTATATATGAAAACGGCTTTCAAATGGGCCATTCATTGAGGGTGCGCCTTATACTCCGGTGCGCCTTATAGTGCGGAAAATGCGGCACTTGTCTTGTACAAAACAAATTTTTGCAAATGCCTTATCATTGTCTTGCTGGTGAAACAAGGAATGCACATCCATAGTAAAGGTCATGTAGCTCAATCATGTAATGCAATTTTAGTAATTACATAACCATAAGGACGGTAAGCATTACTTCCTAAGAAAGCTCCGCCAAGCCCATCTACCCCGACCCCTACTGACAAACTTTTACCGCTCCGCCATCGAGAACCTCCTGACCTACTGCTGTACAGCGTGGTTTAGCATCTGTACTGCAGAGAATGGAAAGGCCTTGCGGCGGGTAGTGAGAACGGCAGAACGGGTCATTGAAACTTCACTATCCTCCCTCAGTGACATTTACACTGATAGACTTCAGGGGAGAGCCAGTGGAATCATCAGGGACCCCACACTCCCTGGACACCCCCTTTTCTTCCCCTCCCCTTCAGCAAAAGGTACAGGACACTAAGAACAAAAACTAACAGACTCAAGAACAGTTTTTACCCACAAGCTGTTAAACGTCTAACCACCGTTCACACACTGACTGGATAATCATCGTCCTGGACAGTCAAAGAACACTAAGTGCAATAATCCTATTTAATGTTTCATGTGCAATGCCCATATTTAATGGTCAAGTGCAACCCTCATGTTTCAAGTGCAATTTCAAGTGCAACACTCATGATCAGAGCAGGTCTCGAGCATCATAATATTTTATCTCCAGCACCTCATAATTAAAGTTCTACCTCCTACCCGATGAATACCTTGCACCCAAAAAGAACAATTTTACTCTCATCTGTTCACAAAATGTTCCTCTATTTTTCTTTAGGCCAGTCGATGCGTTCTTTGGCAAATTGTTACCTCCTCTGTACTCCTCTTTTTTTAACAGAGGGACTTTGCAGGGGAGATTAGCTTCACACATATGTCTTCTAACTGTCACAGTACTTAGAGGTAACTCTAGACTGTCTTTGATCATCCTGGAGATGATCATTGGCTGAGCCTTTGCCATTCTGGTTGTTCTTCAATCCATTTTGATGGTTGTCTTCTGTTTTCTGCAACATGCCTCTGGTTTTGCTCTCCATTTTAAGGCATTGGAGATCATTTTAGCTGATCAGCCTATAATGTTTTGCACCTCTTTATAAGTTTTCCCCCTCTCCAATCAACTTTTGAATCAAATTACGCTGTTCTTCAGCACAATGACTTGAACGACCCATTAGGCCTTCAAAGAGAAATGCATGTTCAACAAGTGCTGGCTTCGTCCTCAAATAGGAGCCACCTGAATCACACCTGTTCTTTCACAAAATTGATGACCTCACTGATTGAATGCCACACTGTTATTTTTTTGAACACACCCCTTTCAAATAATTGCCCAACTGCACAGCCTTAAGAGCATGCATATCATGAATGCTGGTTCTTGTTGGTTTTCTGAGAATCTACTGCACCTACTGGTAAATTGTTTGCCATGTAGCAATTAAAAAAATACTAAAAACCTGACTTAATGATTAATCTGATTAGTCACATTGGACTGATATTATTTTGAACACTACTGTATGATACACAAAGGTTCTTCGCTTCATTTTCGAAAAATTATTCCGAATACGAAAGAAACGTTACACATTTTCCCCATCATGCTCAGTACCATTATCCTGCTCTCCTATTCAGATCCTGCTCTTCCTCTCCAGTCCAGGTGGTGGCGGTAATACACCGTAAGTCAGTTTGTCAACCGCCAAAAAAAGGAAAAGAAGAGGAAGAATCCGATGTGTTTTAAGTGTAAATAAGTTAATGTTTCCTGCCATTTGTTTTCTGCTGTATTTATTATTTTCTTTGCCCGCTTCCTCGCCACTTTCACTTTCGGACATCACCTCACTCGAAAGGTAAGGTTCCATATTTTCCTATTTTTTTTTCATTATGTTCTATTATCTACTTCATTTACAGGTATTAATGGTTAGGTTCAGAATAGTGAATGATTCAAATGTATTTGGCTCTTATTTCATTCTGGTTTTACCCTTATTATAAAATTTAATGTGGTGTTTTTGTAGAGCGTGGAGCGAATTAGGCGATTTACATGTAAAACGCGATTCATGATACGAAAAAATCATGACATGAAAGCCACTCCGGAATGGATTAATTTCGTATCTCGAGGTACCACTGTATATGTACATAGGTGTATGCAGGTACATGCACATGTATAGCCTAGTCACTAGTCACTGCATAGGCCCTAGTGTATGTAGTCCCTGGGTCATTTTGTGCACTTTCTTTATGATAGCTGCTAAACAAAAGAGCTGCTAAACAGATTTTCAATGTTCATACAAGAGTGACAATAAATATCTCTTATCTTATTATAAATACCACTGTGTTTTTTTTTCATGGAAAATGTTTTTACTCTTCTTTTCTTCTGCACCAAAACCAGTAGAATAGATTAGACAGAACATTACAGACTGCCTCCATCCAACTCCCTCCCTTGGGCTACTGTTGTACTTAAGATAATCAGGGATTGCACTAAAACACACCACTAATGCAGTGTTAACATGTCCGATACCGGCTGAGGTTTTTATGCATTTTTAAATGCGAGGTCTGAAATCATTATTTTGCAGCAATACTCTTCCTGACTCGATTCGACAGAGCAAGATGCTGAAAAGAGGAAATGGGAAACAACTGACAGCTCAATATTTAGAGAATGTAGCAAACATTTGCACAGCAATTGATGACAATTTGTGGTTCTTGTGTTCCAATAGTTTTCCATTGCACAAAACTATATAAGATTTTTACTAGAGTATGACAGGGATGGATACAGCTAGATACTAGGTAGCTGTACAGTTATAATGCATTAATAAGTGGCATTATACACACACACACCTATAGTAAATACCTATACAATACATAATGCACAAATATAATTTTAAAATAAATTATAAAACTGTATTAAATTTAACCAATTATAAATAATAAAACAATCCATAATTCTCAAACGAATGTAATGGATATACCGCAATATAGTGCATTTTAGGTTATTGTTTCTATAAAGAATAAAAGTAAATGTGTTAAAATATGGAATTCACTACCACAGGATATAAAAAGTTATACAGATATGTATCAATTTAAAAAAATGTTCAAATGCAGAAAAAAATGTCAATATGCACTTGATATTTAAACTGGATGTTAAGAATTTTTGTTTTGTTTTGTCTTGCTTGTTTGTTTTTTGTTTGTGGTTTTTTTTGATTGTTTTTCCCCCCTTCTTTTTTCTTTTTCTTTTAATTTTTAAATAGGGGCAGATAAACATAAGAAATGTATTCTTCTCACTGCTCCTTTTCAATCAAGTAGGTGTTGATTTGAAGGAGTATATCTATGAGAAAAATGTTGTTGTCCACCTTCATAAAAGGAACAAACAAATAAATAAATAAAAATAAATAAAGTTCTACTACTACTTTTCTTTCAGCTTCTCCCCTCGGGGGTCACCACAGCAAATCATCTGTTTCCATATTACGTTATAAAGTTTTTATTCTCAATTTCACTGAGATGCATACTTTTCAAGTCTCCATACTGTATTTTCAATTAGATATATAGGATAAAGCGTATACCTATAGCTATAACATAAAATTTGCCAAAACAAGATGCATAAAACTAAGTTATTCATGAGTAAATCATTGCGTAAAGTATATTATGAGGCTTAATAGCATAAAGTATAACTTATATCCTATTCACATTCATATTTTATCTCATCCATATTTTTATCACATTCATATTTTTATTCGCATACAATATTTTTATTCTATTTTATTTTATTATATTATAGTATTCTATTTAACTTGATTGCAACTGTGTGTTTCTTGCACTGTTGGGAACTTGAGACTTAAGCATTTCACTGCCAGTAATTGCTTAATGTAATTTCTTGCTAGTGACAATAAAACTCTTGAATCTTGAATATGCAGTAGCTATAGCCATGACATGCTTATATTATAGCCTTGTAACTCTATAATACATTGAGCTCAAATATATTTGTAGGCCATGCATTTCAATAAGTGCACATAGCCCAGTACATTGCTCAGTGTGGAAGAATACACATGATCATAATGTGTAAAGGGTGGATGATATACAAGTATATAAACTATATACAGTGTGTATATTATAGTAGGTTACAAATATGCAGAAAAATACAAGGTAGGTTATAATGCAGGCATGGCGCATTATTACCGCATTATAGGTAAATATAGCTTAATGGAGTGTGCATAAATTATACATGAAGCTTGGGTAAATATAGGATTAAAGCATTCAAATATTAAAGTTGCCTGAAAGGTAGTTACTTCCGGGTTGGCAGACGACGAAAAAGTTGTTTTTAAGGATCCCATTTGAGGAATTGACTAGTTTTTGGTGTTTGCATGATCGAGTAAAGTTTTGGTAATTAAAACAAATACATCATGAAGTCAAAAAACGGTTAATTTATGTACTTTTCTTCTCTTTAAAAAATCGGGAATAACTTCCGGTTGTTCAGTTGAATCCAGAGCAACGCCCTGAGGGTTGCTAAACTTCTGTCGGACAAAAAAACTACATTAAGTCACGCAAACTCCTTATTTTATAGTATCTCCTGTTATGTAATACATGGCTGGTGTTTATTATTTATTATATGACCAAAAACTCACCTTAAATCGCAGAGAATAACAGAAACAGACCGCTCTCAGTTTTAACTCGACCTCTTTTAGTTTCCTTTTTTTTTTTTTTTTTTTTTTTACAACTGAATGAGTCATACCCGTTCTCTCAGAACAAGCCAGGTTTAAATCCTCAGAATGTTAACCCTTCCCAAGGTCGACTTGTGTTCAAGTTATTTCCTGAGGCAGAGTTTGAGGATAAAAATAATTTTATTATTTTTTTTTATAACCTGTGTTATTACTGCTGTCGTTTACATTTTTATTTATTTTTTTTGCAATGCAGTATTTTGGTTGGATGATATAACCCATATAAAACACGACATGGGTTAATAAATCAACAGCTAACTGGACAATAGTTTGTACAGGTTTTAATGTAAGGAGTAGAATGATAACCATTAACAATAAGTCCACCAGCATATTCAACAGCATATGATACAAATGACTTAAATATCATTGACAGAATACAAAAGTGCTCAGACAAGATAGATATGTATGTGTGTGTGTGTGTGTGTGTGTGTGTGTGTGTGTGTGTGTGTGTGTGTGTGTGTGTGTGTGTGTGT
>JAQNCB010000004.1:1859218-1872013 GCA_030068295.1 Euristhmus nudiceps | reverse complement strand
TAATAATAATAATAATAATAATAATAATAATAATAATAATAATAATAATCAGGCAGCGGTGGCCTGGTGGTAAGGTGCTGGATTGCTGATCCCAGGGTTTGGGGTTCAACCCCCACTGTAAACGGTTGTCACTGCTGTCCCCCCAGTGCAGCTAACTGGATTATCAAAGGCGGGCCATGTCTCTCACTGTCTGTGGTGAGAGGGATGTAAAATAACCATTGCTGATGTTCGTCAGGAGTATCTGCATAGCCGTCAGCGTGTTTCTGCTCTGTGATGGACTGGCGAGCTGTCCAAAGTGCACTCTGCCCTCACCCAGAGTCGGCTGAGATGGGCGCCAGCCTCCCCGCGACCCTAATTAGGATTTAAGTGGTTTGGAGAATAAATGAATGAATGAATAACTAGAAAAGCACTCGAAGAGCTCAGACCTCCGCCAGGCCATAGGGTCACTAAATTCTTTTCTTTATTTTGAAAGATATGCAATGTTGATGTCTGGAGAATTTTTGCTAATGATTCCAAGTAATATCTGATGAGTTAGAAGCATTTTTGTCAAAACCGGCCCTCTCTCAATAGACAAGAATCCTTCAAATAAATCCTGGATCCAGATGGTGATCCAGATCACTGCCAAAATCGAATCGATTGTTACTTTTGCTCTTCCGGACATTCGGTAAAAAAATTTGGTGAAAATCAGTCCATAGCTTTTTGAGTTATGCTGTTAACAGACAAACAGACAGACAGACAGACAGAAAAACAAACTCCAATGATTACAAAACCTCCTGTCGGAGGTAATAATAATAAATTTTATTTAAAAGCGCCTTTCAAAACACCCAAGGACACTGTACAGTAAAAGACACATATTAAAAAAAAAACACAAAAAACCCACAAAAGCAACAAAATAAAACAGAGGATAACATTGAAAGTGGGTGTGTGACTAGGTAGTGCAGGATTGTCTGAACTGGTGGGTTTTGAGTCTGGATATGAAGAGTGGCAGGGAATCAATGATACGGAGGTCAGGAGGGAGAGAGTTCCAGAGCTGGGGAGCAGATTGACTGAATGATCTACTCCCCATGGTAATGAGGCGAACAGGGGGGACAGAGAGCTGGAGAGTGGACGAGGAGCGCAGAGAGCGGGCATAATTAGGGTCGCCAGGAGACTGGCGCCCATCTCAGCCGACTCTGCACGAGGGCAGAGTGCACCCTAGACAGCTCGCCAGGCCATTTCAAGGCAGAAACACACTGACGGCTATGCAGCCTTCTCTTGACGAAAATCAGCAATGGTTCTGTAACATCCCTCTCACCACAGACAGTGAAAGACATGGCCAGCCTTTGATAACCCAGTTAGCTGCACTGAAGACACATAATTATTTATTTACCAAACTAATACACAAACACATGCATTAATAAAATGGGACTTGAACCCCCATCCTTCGGATCAGTAATCCAGCACCTTACCTTACCTTACCCCCAGGCCACCACTGCCCCAATATTATCAATTCTTACCATTAAACTTAATTCATCATCCTTCCACTAGGTGGCGGCAGACTACTTCATGTAAACTGTTCATGGGTCAAGATACAGGGGTTGGACAAAATAATGGAAACACCTAACATTTTGGCGTCATAATCTTTGAACATAATTTAAACAATCAAAATTTGATTTCCCTTCATGGAAGGATTAACAGCCGAGTCTATTTACGAATTTTGGGCGACCAAGTTCATTCTACGGCTCAAGCACTGTTTCCGGAGGGGGACGCCATCTTTCAAGATGATAATGCCCCAATCCATACAGCTAGAATCGTTAAAGAATGGCATGAGGAACATTCTAATGAAGTTGAGCATCCCGTATGGCCGGCACAATCCCCAGACCTCAACATCATTCAGCATTTATGGTCAGTTTTAGAGATTCAACTAAGATGTCGATTTCCACCACCATCATCTCTAAAAGAGTGGGAGGGTATTCTAACTGAAGAATGGCTTAAATTCCTTTGGAAACAATTCACAAGTTCTATGGATCAATACCTCGGAGAATTGAGGCTGTAATTGCCACAAAAGGCGGAGCTACACAATATTAAACTATATTTTGCCATTATTTTGTCCTGTAGATTTCCTGCGAGCTTCTTAAGGTTAAGTGTTGTCAGGAAATGCAAGTGAAGAAAGGAAAAGAGGACAAATGCCTAAATGAATAGGTTTACAATGCAGATATCATGGTTGCACTTCTAGAATAGATGTTCAGTGACTATTCAACCATAAATTTAGTAATGTGGCCCTCGGTGAAAATGAGTCCTACACCCCAACAGTAAGGATTGTCCCCCAAATCTGTTCTTCATGAATCCAACATAGGATGATTGGAAGTATGGATACTCTTGTTGTATAAAGTAAAGATGGTGACCTGATTTTTTTCTTTGTTTGTTTGGTTTTTTTTGTGTTGTTTTGTTTCATGGGGCTTTATTTTCCAATAATTTTATTGAATACATTTAAAATACAATCACTGAAATGGTGATGCTAATAACAAGACTAAAGAAAAAATGGCAACTAATGGTAGTCCAAGATATTGAAATTATGAGCTGAATGAGTGGCAGGAGCATTGAGTGTCCAATTTGGGGTCATTTTAACAGAAGAAAAAATAAATACTTATAGTCTGTGCACACAATACAATTCTGTCAGACAAAGGTAGTGTAACATGAATCTGTGGAAGGAATCACTTGCACTTTTTAAGCATCTCCTGCATCTTCTCCTGCACTTTCTCCATCTTCTCAGCCCACTCTTCACTCAGGCCCTCTTCATCATCACCGATGATGGCGGCGTAACCCATCAGAGCGATGAGGCCGATGCAGAACAGGTAGGTGAGGCGTGTGCACAGGCGCTCCATCACCATCCGATCTCCTTTGGAGTGAACCAAGTAGACCTCGAGGATGGGCCGGCTGAAGAGCTTGGGCTTCCCCATGACACCGTCATAGAGTGTGTGCAGATTCTGGTCACCCATGTCGTTAGCATAGCTTTCTTCAAAATCATCGCACTTGCGCTTCTTGTTCTCGGGCCGTGCCTCCACCACCTCCATGAACTTGCGGAACTGGTTGCGGAGGTTCTCCTCTATACTGCTGTACTGCCCGTCCAGCGTCTCCTTCCTGATCTGGGACAGCGTGCTCCGGTTTTGCACCGAAATATCATCCAGGGCTCGGTTCACGCTGCCAAACTCACGTCGGAGAGTTTGTATGTCCTCGTCGTCTACGTGGTGGAGAACCACGCGGATCAGTGAGCCCGCAACTCCGAAGATGGGATTCACTACAGCTGCTGCTGATGAGATGGTGGCGACGCACTCCAGCACCTTCACCAGACCTCGCTTCAACTTGTCTCGGTCCTCCAAAATCTCCATATCAGTCACGGGTTAGAACAGAAACGTCACCCTGATGGGCAGAGGATAGAATTTACACAAATTATTAGGACATAACAACTAGGTCCACTCATAGCACAGATTCTTTAAGGGTTTAAGTATATACTACATGGAAAGATAAAAGTAAACTAAAATTAAATTTACACATTTTAACCCTATCAAGTCAGGTGAGCACTGCACTCCAAGCCAAGTGCTGTGTAGCTAATCCTGTCGGTTTAAAAAAGTTTTTTCCTGGTTCCGCTGCAGCTCACTTCCTCTCAGCTCTCCTCTACCATGTCTCTGACGAGGGAAGCGCAATTTCTTTTCTCACACATGTGACTACCACACGGACAGACAGAAATCAACACAGAAGAGGACAACTTAACCGTAGCATGCGAATGGCAAGTGTTGTAAATCATGACAGGTTTCTGGGACAATAAATTGTGCACCAATAAAAGTTAGCATGATAGACCTGTTTTAAAGTGTGATAACGACGATGTCTTTTTCACATGACTGAGACAAGCTGTTAGTACCCGTTGAGTTGATTTAAAAAAAAAAAAAATTATCCACTGTGATTATTTTTATTACTTATTCCAAATATTTTCTCATTTCTGATTGGTGGGAAGGCATGAAATAATTCTTGGTGTTATTCTACAAGCTGAATTATTGCATCATTGATGTCAAACAAGTTGAATGATTACATCTACTTTGGGAATATTTCAAGTCAATAATAAATCCATTATCAAACTTGTTTCTTGTGAGATTTGGAGAATTATTCTTTCTCAGGTCCCACTAAGCACAGACAGCCCCTCTACATCACAGTTTGCCCAATTTCTTATTTGCTCATTAATCAAGAGAACGAACCAATCAGATCGCACCACTCCTGTGCAACATTCTAATCCTAGTTATACTCATTTCAGTTCCAGAAAACATAGAAATGTGTAAGGAGAGTATATCAAGTTGCATGACAGTGTTAGAGTGCATGATGGTAGTGTCTCACAGATCAATTAACCGACTCTGATTTCCTCAAGTGACACGGTAATGTACCTGTTTGTACAGCAGGCAGCCTCCTACTGAATGCAAAACTCTCATTTGCATACTGCTCTGTGGCGAGTACCTAAACATCACCGAGTCGTTAAAACGAGGTCAGAATGACTTAACTATATTCGTCATAAAACAGATTCCATCCTAATACGATAGTCCAGCATTTCCCAACCCGTGGGCCGTGAAGGTATTGCAACTGGGCCGTCAAAGAATCCGCCCATTCACACAGAACTCAGAGATTTAAAGTTGGGCCATGTTTGTTCACTCATAGCCTCAGTGAAATCAAGTTGCTGTTCAGTGTAACATTATACATGACAAACGCTCCCTTGATTTTTGAGCTTTCCCTTTGCTTCCAGTTTTGTCCTATGTGTTCCAGATGTTTCATCAAAATTAAAGGCATCTGAGAACACATTATTTGGCCCTTATTAATTCATAGTTTATATCGGGTTGTGGGACAAAAATTTTAGAGACTTTCAAGCGGGCCCTTAGTTGGGGAACCCCTGTGATAGACTATTTAAGAAAAAGGAGCTAGTAAATGTAATGAAAGGGAAACAAAACTAATAAAATCAATAAATAAACAAACAAAAATCCGCACTTTAACTCCGTAAAGACAAATTTATTTTAGCGATTAACAATAAAACAGAACAGTCCACAGGTACAACATATTGGAAACAGCCAACCAGAATGGGTAAAAGTTAAAAATTAAAACATGTTTTGGTGCAAAATGTCCAGCTTGCTTAACTATACATTCAGTATACTCTTAGATTGGGATCATATTTTGCATGATCTTAAAGTTTTTTAAAAAAATGATTGGAATACAAGTGCTAAACCAAGAAACATTCTGAGAAAAAAATACAATAATAGAAAGAGGCTTTTTTTTTATTGCCCATAATATAAATAACATTGACTTCCTTTACACCAGTCATTATTATATAGCGGTAGAAACTAAGACAGCTGTGGTTTAATGACCTTTCAGTGCATTTTGTTGTCACTCCAACTCACTACACTCATCCAGGACTTCTTGCATCTTGGTCTGAATGTTGATGACCCTTCCAGCCCACTTGTCCCTGACCTCGTCCTCGTCATCCTCAGTGACCGAGTAGTAGGCCATCAGAGCCATGAGGCCGATTTGAAATAGATGTGCTAGATGGGCGCATCTAGCCTCCATAACCTTTCGTTCCCTCTCGCAATGCTCTAAATAAACTCTTAGCAGCGGCTTCCCAAAAAGTTTCTTCTTTCCAACGATGCCATCGTAGAAGATGTCCAAGCTCAAGTCGCTCTTGTCCCTTTCATAGATATCCTTGAAATCCTCCATGTAACGCTCAGCATCGTCGGGGCTCCTCCTGACTCTGTCCACCATGGTGTTAAAGGCGTCGTATTGGTGCTTGATGTACTCCTCGTACTTGCCATACGTTTCGTTGATTTCGCTGATATGGATTTGGTGCAGCGTCTGCTTGTTCTGCTCAGAGATGCTCTCCAGCTTGGCGTGAATCTGTTTGAAGTCCTTGTCCAGCTCATTGTTTTCATCTTCCACCAAACCTTTCCTCACGACACCAACCAACGAGGTGACGATGCCAAACAGAGGGTCTATGGAAGACGCGAAGGAAGACACCTTTTCCACGTAGCCCAGCACCTTGGCTGCAGTTTGCTTGATGTGTTCCTTGTCTGCCATGGATGCTGAGGGGGTCGATGGCTTCGTGTGTACGGTGCCCCTGTGGTTCTGGAAAAAAAAAAAAAAAAAAAAAAGAAGAAGAAAAATGTGTCAAAAGAACCAAACAAGTGCACAGCTACCGATTTCCACCCATCATTATACGGCAACCGAGCCACTATTCACTTCACATTCAAGAGTGCTTTCATTATGTACATCTTTACTTCCATTATTCCATCCATTCAGATGTACTCGGTTGCTGTCCAGTTCTGAAACAACCATGAAGAAAATGTAGCACGTACCAATAAAATACCCAGACCATTACGGCTCAGCTTCAGAGACTATGACTTGATTCTAGGTTAGATCATTATTATAGCACTTTATTGATGTTGATCACTGAAAAATCAAAGTATAAGCCATTAGGGAGGGCTACACAGGGTTTGTCACAAGGTACAACTTCAATATTGCATCATATGAGCTAATGGAAGAACATTGTCATTCGATCCAAAAGTGTAAACAAAGGCTGGTTGAACATTATATCCAAACTTAATCGAATTTAATACATTCAATCACAGGCTGGGAACTCTATTAATCTCAAACAACAATCAGTTAGCAACTAGTCCGAATGATTGTTTTAATCCTACTGAGATGGAAGTTTAAATAAACAAAAGAACATTCACAGCTATAATAAACCCTTACTATACATTCATACGTAAATTAGTTCATGTGATTGCACTATGATAGAAACTGTGTCTAACACTGAAGCACTTCCCAGCACCTATCAGGCTAAACTGGTTAGCTTAAAACGAAAACAACATAAACAATGACTCAACTCTCAACAATAGTATCAATACAGAATGACTTCACACAAGGCACACTGGCTAAAACAATAAATAAGAAAAACAAAAATGGCCCAAACTATAAATCTTACCTGCTTTAACGTCTGTAGCTGTTCCTTTCCTAATGGTGCTGCTGTGTTTTTCGTGCAGGCAGCCACTATCTCAGCCTCGGGCTGGAGTGTCCGCCCCTGCCTCTGTGCTATATATGGCCAGGGTGAGGAAGTGATTCATATCTGAGAAATGCTCATTGGGTTAGGGAGGGAAAGAAGAGGAGGGGCGGGTTTAAAAAAAAAAAAAAAAAAAAAAAAGCAGCTGCTCCGCAGTCTCATTACAGCTCAGAAAATGGCTGCCACGCTCCATGGTTAGCAGCAATTCAGAAGTATGTATTCGCTTTTTAGACCTGGGTGTAAGGTGAAAGAGGCAAGCAAGCGATAGAAAAATCCAGGAAGTGGATGCCATTGTTGAGGACCGAGAATTTCCAGATACTAATACGAAAACAAAAGTAGTGTGTAGAGAGGAAGGAAATGCAGTACCGAAAGTAAACACATTAGGAATGCAATTTAAAAGCTTCAACACTGTTCGTGTTATTCATGCAGCTGCTATACAACTGTTCAGTTGAAAGCATGAAGTGTTCTGTACAGCTGCTCCAGAGGAACAACTGGGACCAGCTTTAAAAACAGAATCGGCCTCTGGGTGCGTAGAGTGCCTGGTTTTCAGTTTTGCGTATGACTAAGATGGGTGTAACATTTGTGACGGGAAAGTTAGATTTTTTTTCGTAAGCTAACATTTTGTATTTACTTATTTTAAAAAAAACATTGCCGTCATAGTTTGAGTGATATACTGTGCTTGTGTCCTATTGAACCAAAATCGGAACCTATTCACCGATAGGAACACTGGTGTAAATCACTCTGGATGAGGGCTGCATAAATGTAAACAAACATCTTCATAATGCTTTAATTTCATTTTTAATGCTTCCTAATAAATTCTCAGTACAATACCACAACCTGCCAACATATGGTGCTTCATGGTACAGTGACCCCTCACTTTCTGCAGTTAATGGGGACCGAGACCCTACGTGAACACCAAATTTCCACGAAGTGGACATACATGTGTATATATCAATAAATACATTCAACCCTATAAATGCTTAAAGTTACAATTAAACATTCAAACATAATGCATAAGATGTAAATAAAATAATACATACATGTAATTCTACATAGATGTAAATAAAGTGTAAGAAATGTGTTATTAGAACTTTTAACACAATTTTACTTAGGCCCTACTCACTTTGACGATAGCGACGCACCGCTTGACTTCCGCTGCTTCTTTGGGTTTTGGACTTGCGCGGATGGTGGGAAATTCTTCTTGACCAATCAGCTTGCGAGATTTCAGAGCAAAGTCAACCCGAATACCAAACCCGAGTCGGTAGTGACCTCGCAACATTTTCCTTAACTTTCCTTATTTTTTTTGCTGTATATTTTTGAAAATTCCCACGATGCACTGAAGCAAACTGAAGCGCGAAGTAGAGAGGGATCACTGTACAGCCTTACAACTTGACATTTTTCAAAAGGATGTGATTAAATGATGTTTCACTGCAGCAGCAGATAAATTTATTTGGAATTTAAAAAAAAAAAACCATACCAGCTAACCAAACCAAGCCGTGGTGATGGAAAAATTAATCGTCAACATCATCCTGAGATATGGTGAAAAGCTCAGCCTTCCAGCAGGATCTCATGGGAGTAGACCCACTGCTCCTCCATGGTGAATGGAGCCAGTTGGGGTGGATCGGGCATCCGATTAGAATGTCTCTCTGGGGTGGTGTTTTGGGCCAGGAAAAGACCCCAGGCTTAAAATGAATATTATGCATAAGACTGTGGTGAACTCTTCCCTGAAGTTCTTTCCATCTGTATTCTCCTGGTTTAAAAGGGTTTTGGTGGTCTTGCTTTTTTCAGCTTCCACTGTTTTGTCCTCTGTTCTGCCTTTGTCCTCTTCGTCTTCCTCACCACCAGAGCCATGCTGCACACACCATTCTATGCTGTCTTGTCTACACTCTCACCTACCACTACTTTCCAGTCACTGATCTCCTCCAGATTACATCATCTACACAAGATGTAGTCCACCTTTGTGCAACAACCGCTGCTTTTACAAGTCACCCTATGTTCCTGTCTCTTCTGGTAGTATTCATAACAGCCATTTCCATTCTTTTTGCAAAGTCTACCACCATCTCTCCTTCTGCGTTCCTATCCTAGCCAAACCTGCCCATCACTTCATCAGCTCTGTTGCCTGCACAAACATATCCATTGACATCAGCACGAATCGCCAACCTCTCACTTCTGGTGATACTTTATCACTTTATCCAGCTCACTCCAGAATTTCTCCTCCTCTTCTAATTCACATCCTACCTCTGGGGCATAACCATATTGAAGATCACACCTATTTCTAGCCTAAACCACATCACTCTGACATTTCTTTCACCTCCAGAACATTCCTAATAAACTCCTCTAATATAACTCCTACTCCATTTCTCTTCCCATCTACACCATGATAAAACAGCTTGAACCCTGCTCCTAGGCTCCTTAGCCTTGCTATCTGTCCACCTTCCTCCTTTGCATCATGTCAACCAACTCTCTAGCTTTTCCTATCAGTCCCAACATTCAAGTCCCTATTCTCAGTCTCAGACTCTTGCCTCTCTTCTCTCTCTGCCTGTGGGCCCGTCTTCCTCTTCTTCTTTGACCCACATTAGCCCATTTTCCACCAGCACCTTGCAAGTTATCGGCACTGATGGCAGTCTTTGTTAACCTGATCCTCGACCGGTATGGAAATCATACAATTGATTTTCATATTTACTTTACCACAGTTTTTATGCCCGATGCCTTTCCTTCTGTATTTATCCAGGCTTGAGACCGGCACAAGGAAGACACTGGCTTGTACCCCCGTTAGACTGCATTTTATATACATCTCTCATGGTAGCGTCCCACAGAAAGATGGCCTTGGGTTTAAGGTCCAGACTCAGCAAAGGGTGGAGTTTGCATGTTCTCCCTATGACTGTGGGGGTTTCCTCTCGGTTCTCCGATTTCCTTCTACAACCCAAAGACATGCACATTAAGCTAAATCACCATCATCATCTGCGTGATCCAGAGTTGGGTCACAGGGGCAGCAGCCTAAGCAGTGAGGTCCAGACGTCCCTCTCCCCAGCCACTTCCTCCAGCTCCTCTGGACGGACACAGGCATTCCCAGACCACCCGAGAGACATAGCCCCTCCAGCATGTTCTAGGTGGACCCCGGAGTCTCTTCCCAGTTGGAAATGCCAGATACACTACACCAGTGAGGCACTCAGAAGGCATTCTAACCAAATGCCCGAGCTACCTTTACTGGCTCCTCTCAATGCAGAGGAGCAGCGGTTATACTCCGAGCTCCTCCTGGATGACTGAGCTTCTCACCCCATCTCTAAGTGAGAGCCCTGCCACCCTAAGTAGGAAGCTCATTTTGGCAGCTTGAATTCACAATCTTGTGCTTGTGGCCATAGATGAAGGGTGGAAGGTAGATTGACTGGTAAATTTAAAGCTTTGCCTCATGGCTCAGCTCCCTCTTAGAGCCACAGACTGGTACAAGCTCCGCTTTACAGCAGAGGCTACACCGATCCACCTGTCCATCTCCCACTTCATCCTTCCCTCACTCAAGAACAAGACCCTGAGATACTTGAACTTCTCCACTTGGGGCAGGACCTCATTCCAGACGTGAAGGGTACATTCCACCCTTTTCCGGCTGAGAACCATGGCCTCAGATTTGAAGGTGCTGATTCTCATCCCGGCCACTTCGCACTCGGCTGCGAATCGCTCTAATGAGAGTTGGAGGTCCCGGATTGATGAAGACAAAAAGGACATTATCCGCAAAAAGCAGAGACGAGGTCCTATAGCCACCATACCAGAACCACTCTACGCCACGGCTGCACCTAGAAATTCTGTTCATAAGAATTATGAACAGAATCAGTGACAAAGGACTGCCCTGGCAGACTACAACCCTCACTGGAAACGTATTTGACCTGTTGTTACCTATGCGGCCCAAGCTCTGGCTCCGGTGATACAGAGACCGAATGGCTCCGATACATCGTACTCCTGGAGCACACCCCACAAGATAGCCCGAAGGACACGGTCGAAAGCCTTCTCTAAATCCACAAAGCACATGTGGACAGATTGGGCAAACTCCCATGCCCCCTCCAGAATCCTGCAGAATGTATAGAGCTGGTCGGGAGTGCTGCAGCCAAAATGAAAACCACATTGTTCCTCTTGAATCCGAGGTTCAACCATCGGTCGGATCCCCCTCTCCAGTACTCCTGCATACTTTCCTGGGTAGGCTGAGTAGTGTGATTACATGATAACTGGAACACACCCTCCGTTCCCCCCTTTTTAAAAAGTGGGACAACCACCCCAATTTGCCAATCCAGGGGTACAGCACCCGATGACCAGATGATGTTGCAGAGACATGTCAATCAAGCCAGTCCTACCACATCCAGAACCCTGAGATATTCGGGGCAGATCTCATCCAACCTCAGAACCCAACCACTAGGGAGCTTTTTGACTACCTCAGCGACCTCTGCCCCAGTGATGGGCAGACCCCCACCAAAATCCCCCAGGGTCAGGTCTTCCTCCTCCATGGAGGGCGTGTTGGTAGGATTGAGTAGGTCCTCAAAAGAGGTATTCCTCATTCCTTCTTCCCAATAAGCAAGTGAATGTTCCAAATTGCCCCTTGGTGTGGATGTGAGTGTGAATGGTTGTATGTGTGTGTTGGTGAGCTGTTTAGGGTGTACCCTGCCTTCACCCAAGGTTGGCTGAGATAGGCTCCAGCCTCACCATGGCTTTGTAGGATTAAGGGTTCGGCAAATATATGAATGAGTGAGTGATTACTTCCATTGTAGAGTTGGGTATTATTCTGGTATCCATTTGAAGTGGTTGCACTTACAATTTCTTTGGAATAATTTTTGAGCAGGTCAATTAATCACACTTGTCGCACTATTATTAGCCTGAAGAAATTCTCTGTAAAGAACTGTAAGTGCAACCACTTCAAATGGATACCAGGATAATACCCAACACTACACTGGAAGTAATTCATCACTGCAGTCTGCCTTTTAAATGTTTGGGTTTGATGACCCTCCACACCAAAGTGAAAGATGCACAGCTGTTGACAGTTGTGAACAGACCATACTATATGTGCACATGGTTAGAATCCATCACTGCCTCACTTACAGTTCACACCTGCTCACGCCTTATTTCTAAAGAACTGGAAAATTATTCACCTGCAGGGTTTCTATACTTTTTTTTTCTTCCTCTTCTATCTGTACACAAACACGCAGTCCCATAACCAAACCATAGGGGGTGGTAATTGACTTTTTTTTTTTTCTATTTATAACTTAAATGTCACATTCACAAAAGACATCTTACCATAAAGGCTGAACTCAGATTTAACCCTTTACATCCCTTACACCTTTAGACTCCAGAACACATTTTATATATTTCCACCCCCCCCCTCTCTCTCTCTCTCTCTGAAATGAGTTAAACATATACATCCCCTATGTGATTTTTTCCAAGGTTTCATTCTCATAATTAACCCTTTCTTCACAATGATTTAGGATGAATGTCTAATGATTTTAGTTTTTGCTTTAATTAAACAAACAGACCTAAAAGGTAACTTTTATTAGTAGCTTTTTTTTTTTTTTTTTTTTACATTTCATGTTTTGTGTTGAATTGGCAATTTATTCTATATTTATTATTTATTATTATTATATAAATTTATTACTTTTTCACTTGCAGGAGTTGAGTCGAGGGACAATTACTATTGCACAGCAATTATGTTGAGTAGGCAAATAAACGGTTAGTTATGAATAGGTTTATTTAAAGTA
>JAQNCB010000004.1:1681237-1695705 GCA_030068295.1 Euristhmus nudiceps | reverse complement strand
GTGTGTGTGTGTGTGTGTGTGTGTGTGTGTGTGATTGTGTGTGTGTGTGTGTGTGAGTGTGTGTGTGTGTGTGTGTGTGTGTGTGTGTGCGTGTGTGTGTGTGTGTATGTGTGATTGTGTGTGTGTCTGTGTGTGAGAGTGTGTGAGTGTGTGTGTGTGTGTTTCATATGAGCTGGAATTTAACATTTGATTGAGAGATATAGAGAGGAAGAGATAGCGTGCGTGCGCGCGTGCGTGTGAATGAGTCGTAGTACTGAGTTCTGTCATCTGTCGCCTCTGAAGGTTGAATCCCGAATCTTCTTGCTCGAGCGCCTCCGCCAACTGATTTTCCATCGACCCGATTTTCTCTCCTCTCTTCTGATCTGCTCTGCCACGTTCCGCACGCGAGCGACAGCTCACATCTGGATGCAAGAACAGCTGGAGCTGGAAGTGGAACGCGAGGACTAATTCGCTGTGATGAGAGAAAGAGGCATGGCCATGTTTTGGAGGATTCTCTCCGCGTTCAGCTTCGACTGTTTCAAAGCGACCCCGGTGTCCTCTCAGAGGTGAGCGCATTACAACCCACACCTCACATCAGGGCTGGCCTGGGAGAAGACAGGGTGACAACAACACATCTGGAATGAGCTGCTTTCTCCCCATGCGTTTCTTTGTCTCTCTCGATTTTTTCTTAAAAACCAGTTTCTATGGTGATGATGGATTCAATTACTGGATTTCTACTCAAACGCTGCGAAATATTCCGTGATTTCCTTTATTTAGCTACAAATCTTTACAATAACCTCATAAATAATAATAATAAACTTTCCCTGTGATGGCCTGGCGAGCTGTCCAGGGTGTACTCTGCCCTCCCCTAGAGTTGGCTGAAATGGGCGCAAGCCTCCCTGCGACCCTATAGGATTAAGCGGTTCAGAAAATGAATGAATGAATAATAACTTTCCATAAGAATAAAACTTTCTTACACTGCCATGAACAGGAAGTTAGGCAATACAAATTAATTAGACAAATAAACAAACATTCAGTCATTTTCCAATCCGCTTATTCCTAATTAGGGTCGCCGGGTGGCTGGGGCCCCTCTCAGCCGACTCTGGGTGAGGGTAGAGTACACCCTGGACAGCTCTCCAGGCCATCACAGGGCAGAAACATGCTGACGGCTATGCAGCTGCTCTTGACGAAAGTCAGCAATGGTTCTTTTACATCCCTCTCACCACAGACAGTGAGAGACACGGCCGGCCTTTGATAACCCAGTTAGCTGCACTGGGGGGTACAAACAAATAAATGTGAAAAACCTAAAGGTGCAATGTGCAGGGTCCAAGCAACCTTTAAAAACAGTCCATCACCCATTTCTCAGTTCTTCAGAACCATATCGAGACTGCAGATGAAGATATTTCGCAAGTTTAATGATGACAGCTCCATGCGAGGAGAAACGAAATCAGGTGAAATTTACCCTCTGGACTTCTGACTGACTGATCCAGACCATGTTTTATATGATTAAAATAACACCATTTATTGCAGTGAACCTGTTCCTCGAACCCCCTGAATCGTTCAGCTCTTTGATGGCCATCTGACAGATCAAATCATCACATTACGTCTTGATTCGATGGTCAGGTGGGCGTGATTATGGTTGGAGTTAAAGTCTTTAGGGATTTCGAGCTCCAGGAGCAGAGTTGAGCACCACTGATTATCATAGTATAACTCCATCCTCTTATATAAGAACACACCCCAAATTCTAACAAACGTGTAGCTTACTGTGCATCCAGGCCATGTGAGAAGAAACAGAATATAACAGATACAATCTAATAATCTAATCATTTTAAAAAGCGGGACGTGAGGGTGTGTTCCAATTATCGTGGAGTCACTCTCCTCAGCCTACCCGGGAAAGTCCATGCAGTGGTACTGGATCCGACCGATGGTTGAACCTCGGATTCAGGAGGAACAGTGTAGTTTTCGTTGTGGCTCTGGCACTCTTGACTAGCTTTATACACTCTACAGCAGGGGGTCAAACTCATTCCCAAAAGGGTCGTGTGGCTGCAGGTTTTTGTTTCAACCAAGCAGCAGTACATCTGACAGCTCGAGTTGTCAGGAAGTTGATTGGCTTGTCTCTGTAAAGAGCACACAGATTGACCAATCAACTGCCTGAAGACTCAGATCAGATGATTAAATTCCTATTTAGGAATGAGTTTGACACCTGTGCTCTACAGAATCCTGGAAGGGGCATGGGAGTTTGCCCAATCTGTCCACATGCGCTTTGTAGATTTAGAGAAGGCTTTCATCCGTGTCCCTCGGACCATCTTGTGAGGTGTGTTCTGGGAGTAGGATGAACCAGACCCGTTGTTACGGGCCATTCGGTCTCTGTATCACCGGAGCCCGAGTCTGGTCTGCATTAGTAACAATAGGTCGAATTGGTTTCCGGTGGGGGTTGGAGTCCTCCAAGGCTGTGCTTTGTGACCAATCCTATTCATAATTTTTATTGACAGAATTACTAGGCACAGTCGTGGCGTTGAGGGGTTCTGGTTTGGTGGCTATAGGATCTCGTCTCTGCTTTTTGCGGATGATGTTGTCCTCTTGGCTTCATCAAGTCAGAACCTCCAGCTCTCATTGGACCGATTCGCAGTGGAGTATGAAGCAGCCTGGATGAGAATCGGCACCTCCAAGTCAGAGACCATGGTTCTCAGCCAGAAAAGGGTGGAATGCACCCTCCAGGTCTGGAATGAGGTCCTGCCCCAAGTAGAAGAGTTCAACTATCTTGGAGTCTTGTTCACAAGTGAAGGGAAGTATGGAGTGGGAGATTGATAGGCAGATCGTTGCAGCCTGTCCTGTAATGCGGAGCTTGTACAGGGTGCGTTATGATGAAGAGGGCCGCAAGGCAAAGCTCTCAAGTTACAAGTCGATCTATGTTCCAGCCATCACCTATGGTCACAAGCTTTGGGTAGTGACAGAAAGAAGCTTCCTTCACAGGGTGGTGGGGCTCTCCCTTAGAGATAGGGTAAGAAGTTCAGCCATCCAGGAGGAGCTCGGAGTAGAACCGCTGCTCCTCCACATTGAGAGGAGTCAGGTGAGGTGGCTCAGGCATCTGATTAGAATGCTTCACAGAAGGATCTCGCAGAAGCTCCCTACAGAAACACCCTTGTTGAGTGCAGGACTTCGACCTGAAAACCTTTTGCTGAATGGCGAGCATGCTACCCACTTTTCTGAACATGCACCTCAGGATATTTAAGTTGTAGGTCATGTGACCAGGTCAAGAGCCTGATTTTGTAAAAGAGGGCGCTTCTCGTTTGTTCATTCACTATGACTTAGATGTTAAATAAATTAAATGCAAAGCTATTATATTTATTATAAGATGGAATCCCAAATCAATAAAGTAAATTCTAATAATTCATAATTAAACATTTTGAAAATGGGGGGGGGGATCATGCTTCCTGTTGCTCAGGCTCTGCTTGCCAGGATGGCGTTCCTTCGTCCTGACTGTGATAAAACCACAAAGCAGTGAGAAAAATGTTCACTTTCCCCTCCTTAGGTCATCCACAAAGCTAGGATCCAGCCAGGTGTCAAGCATGGAGAGCAGCTCTCTGACCGGCAGCCTGTCTCCGGGCTCGGACCTTCAACCGCACTGCCAGTGCTGCATCTCCTACGCTGCTCACCTCAGGCGCCTCTCATGTGGCCACCTGTACTGCGAGCCCTGCACCGTCCGCATCGTCAACATGGCCTTCGAGGACATTGAGGGTCTGGCTGAATACCCCTGCCCGGTCTGCAAGTCTCTGCGCCACCTCAGCAGCTTTGATTACTCGCCGCTCGGGAGCCAAAGACAGCTGATCGAGAACAGAGACGACCAGCAGGACTAAACACTTACATCGTTACATGTTTTTTTTTTTCTTCTTCGTCAGACAGCTGATGGACAATGTGGAGAATGCTGTCTTGGAAATGGAAACGTTCAACGACCCATTAATTTTCATTACTTTTGTCATCTGATACATGCAACTGGATATTTATTCACAAGCTGGCAAGAGGAACAAGGAAGAAGATTGAACAAAGCACACTAGCGTGAGAGAAAGTCGTTCATTCCCCGCTATGGGCAGATAAATCTGTATAATTATCATTTAGTGATCAGTGGAACACTTAAAATGTCCATAAGACATTACTGCCATAAGATGCATCACTTTTATTCAGGTATTTATTCATGTTAGCGTGAACTCCCTGTAATTGTAAAATTCATTAAGAATGGCATCACATGGCAGAGTTACACAAACAGACAAAAAAAAAGGCTGAAAAAACCTTCCATTGTGGCACAACTAGGCTATTTATTATTAAATTACTTATGACTTTCACAATGCTAGTGAATTCTGCATCATGGTTGGTCAGAAGATGGTGAATTATTTCCAAGAACAGCAGCTCCGACAGTAGAGTAGGTTTATATTTGTTTAATTTCAGAGTAAAAGCTCATTACACAGGGGATTTTATCCACTGAAAAAAAAAAAAAAAAAAACAGATAAACATTCGGGGCATCATCACACAGAGTCCAGTACAGCAAATAAAAACAGTGAGTGATCTCAACACAAAAGCATTTAAAAAAAAAAATACATACATTCCGGAAGAAAATTAAACGTTATTGTTTCCACACCCACTGGATACGGGCAGTCGTGCATTCTGATTGGCTGCTGTACCACTAGGATATCAGCTCATGTACAACGAGTACAGTAACACAAAAATGGTGACACAAAAAAAAAAAATTAGCTATGAAGGTATTTCATGGCAAGAATACACACATTATTTCCACAAGAATTATTAATATTGAAATTTTCCACCAAACTTTGATGTCAGTGTGTTGCAAACAAAGCAACAGTGATCTTGTATAATTAAAAACTTTATGAAAATAACGGATATTATATTTCTCCCAATCCAGTGTTTATGCTCATCAAAGGTTACTCCAATCAGTCAATCCTGTACTCAGTGCATGTCAGCACATCGTTAGCTACAGGTAATCTCATGGAATAACGCTTAATTATTGTACCTTTAGGGGTACTACAGATTGCTGCTTGGACAGTACTCTTAAAAGGTACTTATTATGTACTGCGCATGAACGTGTATTTAGAGTTTTAGCTGTAAAAATGTACACAGTTTCCTTGAGATCCATTTAAGAGCCCTGATGTAGGTACAGTGGTGTAAAGGGCCCCCTTGGTAGAAATACTACTGTACACATATCGGAGTGTAAGGTGTCCTTCACTGGAATATAATAATAAAATCTCCAAATATAATTTTTTTTAGGTCCAATAAAAACATGCAATATGCCATAATTTCAGTTTACACAGGACAACATTTACAGCCGAGTTTCTCTAGCTTGGTTCCACCAGATTTAACCCATGAACTCTTAAAACGAGAACAAATTTAGAATATCCAATAAACAAACACACCTTTTCGGTTTTTTTTTGGCCAACCGAACTGCATAGACGGGAGGGTTGTGTGCGAGTGACTGTTATTTACTGCTCAAAAAAAAAAAAATCAAAGGGAACACTCAAACATCATCCAGATCTCAATGAATGACATAGACCCACTGCACCAGCATATGGTCTCACAATGGGTCACAGGATCTCATCCCAGTACCTAATGACAGTCAGGGTACTCCTGGCTAGCACATGGAGGGCTGTGCGACCGTCCACCAAAGAAATACCTCCCCCACCACCAAACTGGTCATGCTGGAGGATGTTGCCAGCAGCAGAATGCTCTCCACGGCGTTGCCAGACTCTGTCGGGTCTCTCACATGTGTTCAGGGTGAACCTGCTGTCATTAGTGAGGAGTTCAGGGCACCAATGGCGAATCTGCCAATCTCGACGTTCTCTGACAAATGCCAACCGGACTGCACGGGTGTTGGGCTGCAAGTACAGACCCCACATGTTGGGCCTTCATACCACCCTCATGGAGTCGGTTTCTGACCGTTTGGGCAAAAACGTGTCCTGTTGGAGGTCCTGTTGTAGGGCTCCGGCAGTGCTTCTCCCGTTCCTCCATGCACAAAGAAGCAGATAACGGTCCTGCTGCTGGGTTGTTGTCCTCCTTCAGCCCCAGGGGGGCTGAAGGAGGACAACAACCCAGCAGCAGGACCGTTATCTGCTTCTTTGTCTCTCTTCAGCCCCCTCCATGTCTCCTGGTATCTCCTCAATGTTCTCGACACTGTGCTGGGGAACACAGCAAACGTTCTTGCCACAGTGCACATTGATGTGCCATCCTGAATGAGCTGCACTACCTGGGAAACTACGCCTCAAGACACCTTGTGCTGCTAAATTGCAAAGGTTACAAAAGCTCTGCCAGCAAAGATGAGGACAGAGAAACATCTGTGGTCACCACCTGCAGAACCATTCCTTTATAGGGCCGTCTTGATAAATTGCCCCTCATTTCCACCTGTTGTCTGTTCCATTTGCAGAACAGCAGATGAAATTGATTCGTAATTAATATTACTTCAAAACTGGGGCTACAATCCCAGAACTACGATTGACTTGGAGTTACACTTGCTTGTTTAAGTGCTCCCTTTATTATTATTATTTTTTTTTAGCAGTGTAGCTGCTATAATGGAAGCAAGTGCTTCATGGACGTTGGACGACATTTAATGTAACCTTAGATGGACAACACGTGTACCTGGCATCTCGTTTGTGAAGGAATGAATACTTTAAGTATAAATAAATCACTGTGGTGTAAAGAGAGTGAAATATTAAAGACAGTGCAGTAAAGTAGGAAAGTAGTCAGGGTTCATCACACCACCCTGTGATATATTTATTTTCCCATAACTACACAACATGATGTTTTCTCGTACCTTTCAGTCTCTTTCTGGTGTTTGCTTCTTGATATCCACGAACCGAGGACTCTGGTTCGCTGACATTGTGCGCTGTTTCACTCTTAACTTGTTCTGGTATCCGTGGATGACAGTATTAAGTACATTTGCATTGAAATATTGATGGTGAACCTCATGCTGCTTGTAAAGTGATGTTGTAAATGTTTATTTTCATACAAATATAAAAACTCGTCACATAACCGCATCATGGTCTCAGTTTTGATTTAAAGTTCGTCCGTGAAGAAAGCTCGCCTTGGAAGGTCTGGATTTATTAAATTCATGTACAGTACAGTAAGGCACGTTGATACAAATCAGACAGGAGGGGAGGGATATAAGAAGAAAAAGAGGAAATGGGTTTCTCCTTCCTGTACTGTCGGGGATAAACAAACCAACTCGCCGTGTGGGAACGCCACACAATACGGCTGCCATAACTCAATCTCTGCCTTTCAGCTTGGGAAAACACGAGCGCGGGAACATCAATCAAGAGGAACAAGCACTCGGTCATTTCCTCAAAGGGGAAGCTGCGTCTGTGGGCGCAGACGTTCAGGCATCTGATAAAAACTGGCAAGGCGTGGCGGTAACACAAACGCAGGCAGACGCTTATCTCAAGGGCAGCGTATAAAGTTTATAGGCTTTTTATGTTATAGAACACACTGTTAGTAAAGAATTACACTCAGTACCTTTACGGCTGGAGTTCAAGTGCAACATGGATAGCGTAGCATTAATTACCACAAACAAACGTGAGAAAACTTACACAGGGGCAGCAATCCCACATCAGTAATCAGAATACAAATGAAGGTTTTTGTACAATGTAGTGATCCAAAAGCTTAATACTGGAAGGATAAATTAAATTAATTCAAAAAAATAAAATAAAACAAACACTTTATAATTCAAGCTTTATCTACATCAAATTAAGAATTTCTTTACATTTTATTTATTTAGTTTTAATATCATGATGACATGGTGTCAACTCTAAACTCTATCAATTCACTGAACCACTTAATCCTACTAGGGTCGCAAGGGGGCTGGTGCCCATCTCAGCCAACTTGGGGCAAAGGTGGATTACAACCTGAACAACTCACCAGTCTGTCTCTCACTCACACACACACACACACTAATCTGGAACAGCGCAGTCGCCTAATGTGCATGTCTTTGGACTGTGGAAGGAAACCGGAGTACCCAGACGAAACCCTACATGCACAAGCTCCACACAGAATGCATTCGCCCAGCCCGGAACCCAAACCCAAGACCTTCTTGCTGTGGAGCGGACGTGCTGATCACTACTCCACCGTGCAGCCCTGTGAATCCACATCCTGGGTTGAATGCAAATAAGATCATAACTTTACTTAAATTCATGTTAGATGTATACAAAACATTACGCACACGCACGCTCCCTTTTCCTGCTGTTCATAATTTTAAAACTGTGTGTATATTTCATGTCTCAGACCTCTGAAGCTCTTTGCACGTCTATACACTGTATGTATGAAGGAATTTATCATGCAGGAACCCAAACAGAAGCAGAGAAAGAACCACTGATGTGTTGTGCAGTACACATAAAAATTATAAACAATTAAATATGTTGCAAGAGATTTAAATCCGGTCACGCAATCCACACACGCCGTCTCGTAGCCGAGGCATGATTATCGGACTCAATCTTATTAAAGCGCAACAATTAATACTAAACATAAAATGTAAAGCACTGCGCACACACAGCTTGTATTGTACCTCATGACTACAGCATGCTCCTTCTCCTCCAACCTGTTAACATTATTCAGCGAGTTGCATACACACTGTCGCCATCTAGTGGAAATTAACAGAACATACATCTCACAAAATCTCCATTTTCTTTCAATCCCTTTTTTTTTTTTTTTTTTTTTTTGGTTTTTTGTTTTTTTTTTGGCATGAACTGGACTGTTCATTATATGTGAGCTCGGGACATTCTTGCTGTGAGGCGGACATGCTACCTTCCACCCCACCGTGCCACCTAAGTTTAAGCATCTTTAAATCTGTTTTAAATGAACACAATATGGCACAAGGACAAGTCTGTCTACAAATGAGACGAGGTCAGGGGTCACTGGTGCTAGACATGATGCTTCACACCAAGCCCTCAGTGCAGAAAAGTCCAAATGGGTTAAATACTTATGCAAAGCACTATACACACACACACACACACACACACACACACACACACACACACACACACACACGAAATTAACCTTATTTGAAATACTCAGGATAAAGGAATGCTGTGCATTTGTTGCCCCTAATGTACTAATTAATGATGGCAAGAATTACAGAAGTACTTAAAATATTTCTCACACTTGGTCCTGTGAGAAGTTTAAATCCCTTGAGCGTGGGTTCTACTCCCCGACCTTAAGCTCAGCGAGGCTTGTGCCCCAGCGAGCCACTACTCTTGGGTAGTTTGGCACCGGAACCCGAGGCGGAGCGGCCAAACAGGAAGGTGTGTTTGGGTCCATCGCTGCAGGCGGAGCGTCCCGAAAGGCGACTCGGGCTGTCTTGATGAGAGCTCCTGGATGAGGAAGAAGAGGAGGAGGAGGAGGAGGAGGAAGACGACGAGGAGGAGGATGAGGAGGAGAAGAGGAAGGTGCCGTTGTTGGCGTTCTGATTGAGGTTGGAGCCGAGGCGGCGGTGCTCCTGTCTCTTGCGGTTCTGAGGGCGGCCCGTGGACGCCTGCGCCAGACGTTCTCGCAGGTTTTCCACCTCCCACGACAGCTGCTCCACCGGGTGCATCGTGTTAGACGACATGGGGTACGTAAACGCCTAAAGATAAACGAGTGTGTCGTGTCATTTTAACTAAACATCAAATTATTCGTCACAAAAAAAAAAAAAAAAAAAAAAAAGAAAACTGAGCGAAAACAATCTGATACAAAAAGAGAAATATTTCAAGGTCAGGATTTCAGATTTAATTAATTCAGCCACCTACCTATAATTAACACCTGCTCCACAGTCCCTGTGAAACGCCACTAGTTTATAATTCATTCGTCTCGGACACGATCATCTCACACACTCGCTGCAGTCGCTCACCTGATTTGTATTTGAAATAAGAGCGGAAGTACCTGCGCATGCAGCGCCCCTCTCAGGTAGCAGTTCCTCCAGACGTGCACGCAGGGCCCCAGGAGCAGGGGCAGAAGAGGACCGTGGGGGTCGTGGACGCTGGAGGGTGAGGGTTCGGCTCTGATCAGGCGCTCGAGAGCTGGCAGGCCTTCGCAGGACGGAGCCCGGTGGTGGCTCTTTTTGTATGAAACCAAACCTCCTCCGGTTCTCCACGGCAGCAGGTTGGAGGGGCAGGAGAGGACGCCACGCGAGAGCAGGAACACTGAGCCGACAGCACTCTCACTCTGAGCACAGGAGAGGAGAAGGGGAGACACGGGGGGGGGGGAAGAGAGAGAGAGAGAGAGAGAGAGAGAGAGAGAGAGAGAGGCACGTTTTGTGAACTAGGAAACGAGGGTGCTCTAATCAGAAAAGTTCATGAAAAGTTAATGAGGAGATGACGAGAGGGAATTGAATTCAGCACAATTGTGTTTTTTTTTTTTTTTAAAAGCTGGCCTGGTTTGAAAAAAGCACCTTTGCCCAACTAGGACAGTTTAAAAATATTTAATTAGCATCCAATGACTCAACACAAGCAATAGTGACCCAGATCTTCCTCACACCTACATAGTTCCCACACATTGGGCCAAACGTCATCCAAGCACTTTTTAAGGAACAAATTTTCATTTTCAAGTACTGCATAAAAGAGTAAAATACAACAAGAAATACTGTTTACAACTTTCAAAGAGTGAAGTACAATCATTTTAATATACTGTGTAAATTAATATATGCAAGTTTCAATGAGTTTTTTCTCCTATTAGTCGGATTCAGTGTGCTCACTGCTCAAGCTGCTTTTTACAACAGACAGAGGAAGAAACATGTCAGATCTGTTCCATTTGCTCTCAGATCGGATTCTTTGGGACGTATTACAGGGGCAGATGGGAAATATACGGTATATCAGCTATACAGTAATCTATTGCTGTGTTTATTTAATTTTTCCTTAAATAACCAGTTCAACTTTGATTTCCCACATAATCTCTCCTCTGATAGAAAACAGGATTTTCCTTATCAGCGCGAGGTGGAAAGCTGATCTAGTCTGTTATGTACGTCAGAAATAAATAATAAATCTCCAGGTTTAATCAATAAAAATCTCTAACAGGTAATTATGCCCCAAGTGGAGGAGGAGTATCTCTGCGTCTTGTTCATGAGTGAGGGAAGGATGGAGCGGGAGATCGACAGGCGGATCGCTGAAACCTCTGCTGTAAAGCGGAGCTTGAAGCAGTCCGTCCTGGTGAAGAGGGAGCTGAGCCGCAAGGCAAAACTCTCAATTTACCAGTTGATCTATGTTCCAACCCTCATCAATGGCCAAGGGCCTTGGTTACTGACCAAAAGAACAAGATCGTGGATACAAGCGGCTGAAATGAGCTTCTGTCTCAGAGTGGTGGGGCTCTCCCTTAGAGACAGGGTGAGAAGCTCAGTCATCCGGGCGGAGCTCGGAGTAGAACCACTGCTCCTCCACTTTAGAGGAGCCAGTACTGGTGGCTTTGGCATTTGGTTAGAATGCCTTCTTCACGCCTCCCTGGTGTGGTGTTTCAGGCAGGTCCAACCAGGAAGAGACCCCAAGGTCAATCTAGAACACGCTGGAGGGACTGTGTCTCTCGGCTGGTCAGGGAACGCCTCGGTGTCCCCCTGGAAGAGCTGGAGGAAGTAGTCGGGGAGAGAGACGTCTGGCATCTGGCCCTCACTGCTGAGGTTGCTTCCCCTGCAACCGACCCCGGATCAAGCGGATGATGAGGTAGTTATGTGTTTGATCTGACACGGAATGAACGAACGAATCGCAGAGGAAGGTGCAGGTTTAACTCCACGCTGCACTGTCTCTCACACTCACACACACGTCCAAATAGTTCAGGCTGACATAACGGCCGTCCCAGGACCAAAACTGAGCGGTTTATATTGAAATAAACGACTAACTGAACCAGATCCACTGGGCTCTAGACAATCAAAATACGGTACATGTAAAATATACAGAGAGGAAAAACGCAAAGAGCCACTCAAAAAACACTTGGATTTGTTTTATTTACATGTTCAGGGCAGGTTCAGCACAGCACACGCAGCCAGTGCAGGGTCGTGTCTAAAGGTTTTTGAAGAGATCACGCATTTTTTCGGCCAGCCGAACCCGAAACCAACCGGAGGAGAAAAAAAAAAAAAAAAAAAAAAAAAAAAAAAAAAAAAAAAGTTATATTATTTCTCTCTATTTTGCGGCGATATCACTCCCATGTTATTTTAGTGCATTATTTTCACTCGAATAATTCTAAAAAATATTTCGAGTCGGAAAGAAAAAGTAGGGTCGCTCGGATGGCTGGACACCACCTTGTAAAGGAGGACTGTACGCCATAAAACTAACTGCCGTATACTCCTACAGGAACTTCCGGGAAGATGTGCTAGCAGACGACGCTCAAAAAAACAAACATCAATTTTCTGTTGACTTTATTGTAGAAAAGATACAAAAATCAGCAGTTTCTAATAAAATGTTAGACCCAAACCCAAAAATCAAGTACTATTCAAGGCCTAAGTAAGAAACGATTGGTTTTCAAGGGGGAAGCATGGCCATTCCTGGGCCCTTGAATAGAATTCATTTTTTCAAGTACTTTTCAAGGCATTTATGCACCCGGATTAAAAAAAAAAAAAAAAAAAAAAAAAAAAGTACCTAGCCATATATTGGCCCACCAATATAATCACCTACACACCCATCCACTAGCCCACCACTACCCTTACCTACATATTAATCCACAAACCAACCCATAGCCCACCTGTATTATCGGCCGAATGTCCATCCGCGATCCCAACCACCAACCCACCCCCGTATCATCACCTACATATCCGCCCACATGCCCTTCCTCATCCTCACCACATTCCTAAACCTACACACCTCACACGTATACTCACCCACTCGGGCTCCGTGTCGGTATTAAGGTTGCCATTGAGGACAGGTGCAGGAGAAGCAAGTCGGCACAAGGGCTGGGTAAACAGAGCCTGTCTCTGGCTGCTGTACTGCAGGGTCCAGTCCCAGACCGGGGGGTATGGAGGGTCCACTGGTTCCTCAATTGAGCCTCTGGGTAACTCCCGAAGACCATTTACTGGAGTGTAGCTTGGGGACAAGTGCTATGGAGACATTTTCAGATAAAACCAGTTATTTACCAAAAAAAAAAAAAAATAATATTAATAATGAATGTAAAAAAAATAAAAAATAAAATAAAATAAATTAATAAATAAATCACTTGGTGTGTGTACCTGTGATCGGCGACAGCGCTCTCTGTGGCAGTTGGCCAGGAAGGTGTTGAAGAGAGGCAGCTGCACGCTGTCATGCAGAGCCAGCAGGTAGGCATCAGTGAGCTGGAAACGGGCTGGAAACTGAGCCCACAGCTGCCACACGCAGTCCAGGAAGAGCAGGAAGAAAGGAGCCTGAACACACCCAACACGTCACATCACACCCCTGATGTCATCAAAATATTTCTGACCTTTGCAGAAGAATCCTCACCTCCTCTTTATCGGCGTCTCGGTGGTAGTTGATGCGGCTGAGGAACCGGTGCCCTGCCGTCACCCACTCTTTCTGCACGAGGCTCTGAAAGCCTGCGACGGTGCGGAAGTGTGGGTCACACATCACCTGAACCAGACTCGCCACCACGCAGTTCATGTCCCGGTCCTCTGGCTCTGCAGGGACACAACACCGGTTACTACGACGTCAGGTCATACTACGAGGCTATCAATGCATTGCGGACAGTCAGATTTATTTATAAACATCTCGCACAGACTGTCGGGTCAAAATCATGTCTGTTCAGTGGTCGGTCAGTTCGCACACGTCTGAATGCAAGACCGCTAAAATCATCCAGTCCTGACCCCACATCCGATCATCTGCACAGAACTACTGCGCCGTTATATCCGGAATATTCTTTGCACTTCGCATCTTGAAACATGAAAAACATGGTCAGGGATTAAAGATTTATTTAGTAGCTGTGGTGATAAACTCTGAACGAGTAAAATGTAGAACAGAAACAGCTCCTCCTGTTGCACTGCGCCCTCTCTTGGTTGCACTCAGTTCGACATCTAATTTTTTACGATTATTATTTATGACAGATGAGCGAACGCTCTGACTCCTTTCATAAGTTATTTCCTGTTAAATTTCTAAAAGGATTCCTGACTCATTGTTAAATATTTACAAGTGGATGCATTTATTGCTTGAAATTAGCATTGTCCCTCAAAGCCACACCCACACACTGAAAACATGGAGCACGACTCAGGCTTCCTCACGTACAGCTTATCCTCAACCTACACAGGTACTGAAAATAATCCCGTTTATTCACAACTTTCAGAATAGTCAAGTCACTCTGAGCAGAACAAGAGAGGCAGCGTATAAACTTTTGACCTCTGCTGGCATTTAAAAATAACCTGATGGAGAATACGCACCTTGAAGGGCGACAGTTAATTGACCTCTTTGGAGCAAGCAGGACACTTCAGCAGCTTTTCGTAAACAGCATCTAACACACACACACACACACACACACACACACACACACACACACACACACACACACACACACACACACACACA